>NGKG01000021.1:421746-437085 GCA_002162505.1 Myriosclerotinia scirpicola | reverse complement strand
AGGTCACATAGCCATGGAGTTGGCGGAAAGTTTCGAAAACTTGAACATGCTTGTTCAAGACATGGATAAAGTTGTCGAAAATGCCGAATTAGGCGTGCCTGAAGAGCTGAAGAAAAGAGTGCACTTCATGGCGCACGACTTCTTCGCGCCTCAAACTGCTCAAGCTGATGTCTTTTACTTTCGATGAATTCTGCACAATTGGGCCGACAAGTATTGTGTCCTCATCTTGAGGGCTCAGATTCCGGCATTGAAGCCGGGGGCAAGAATCATTATTCAAGACACATGCATGCCAGAACCTGGCACCGTACCGCTATGGAGGGAAAGAGATCTGAGGTAGGTTTCATCTATAGTCAATTTTAGATCTTTGCTGACAGGTAACTTGTGGCACATAGAGCAGAGGATTTAAACATGGGAGCTGTGTTCAATTCACGGGAGAGAACTGTAAGCGAGTGGGCGACTTTACTCACAGATGCTGATCCGAGATTTGTGCTGAAAGGCGTTACACAGCCAAAAGGTTCTGCTCTAGGGATAATTGAAGTTATCTGGGATCTATAGTTATATTTTGCTTTGATGAATGTGAGAAAAACCAAAGTTTGGGGGGAAATAACTCCTCAACATATGGGTGGTCTTGGGTCTTGGGTCATGGATGGTTGGGTTCCAAGGTTACCCTGCAAAATCGAGTAGATGGCGCTTGTGCGCTTGTGCGCTTATGCGCTTATTCTATCAAGTTAGATTAAACGATTAAACGAAACTTTATTAATATGAAATTTCTTACTTCTGAGAATTCATTATTCTTTTTCATCTTTTTTTTTACCAACTTTGTTTTCCCAGTCTTCATTCACTTGAAAGTTGAAAGGATTTGGTTCCAGATTGTTTTGAGCTATTCGACTTCCTATATATAGGGTGTCAATACTAGTACAACAAACAACATGCCCTAAAAATCCGCCACATTTTCTTTTACCTCCCCTCCCTCAACAACGACATTCAAAATGGACAAAATAATTGATGCGCGATTCGATCGCGTAGAAAAGGCTCTTCTCAATCTTATAGCTTCAATTTCCAAGTACAACCCCGTACCAGCTCTAGCCCAAGACCTCGTTGTCGCAGATCAAAAGCTTAATGATGGTCTCGCACTTTGTAAGTTTGCTGTCCCATATAGCCTCCGACTTATCATTATATTTCTACTTATTAATCATATGTCTTTACAGTAAATCAGCATCAACAAAATACCTACACTCTCACTACACTACACGCAACTTCCGCAGCCCTCGATACCCAAATTCGCGAGTTTCTCAACCTTCTCACCACCACCCGGAGTGAGCTTCTCGACACTCCGTCTTCCGAATACCCCAAAAATAAGAACCCTGTCGAGTATGAAGAACTTCTTAGCTATGCGCGAAGAATTTCTAAAAATACAGTCACGCCTGAGGCTCGATCTTCTAAACCAGAAGATTCATCGCCAAAGCAAGACGGCGTTCCCACGAATGGAAGTACTACGCCCAGTGTTACTGTGACGGGCAACAGCGTGAATGGGAATGCTATGGATATAGATGTTCCTTCTATCACCCCTAATGGAGCCAATCCGCTAGCTGCAAGTCAATACCCAGCATCCCAGCAGTCCTCTCAACCACAAACTGCCCTTGATGCTGAGACAGTCAACTATCTCAATACAGCACATGAAGAACGGCCATTTGAGCCATGGGCTCGCGAAGTTGATATTAGGAATGGTGCATTAGCAATCATACAATCACTCGTTGATAATGATATCGACCCTGAGGGGTGGGATCCCGAGCTCGAGGAACAAAAGAAGAGGGAGAAGGCCGAAGAGCTGGAGAGGGAAGAAGAGGCAGAAAGAGCGAAAGAAGATGAGAGGAGAAGGTTGGAGATAGAAAGAAGGAGTAATGCTATGAGTGGTGGTCATGGTGGCGCAGGCGCCGAGAGGCCGAAGGTGTTCCAACTGGATGAGTTTGATGATGACGACGAATGAGTTGCACAATCTTGAGCTATGGTAAGTTCAATTTGTCCTTTCATTGCAATTTTATCGACACGAAACTTTATGATGATGGTATAAAAATCGATTAGTCTTGAAGACAAAATACATGGTTACAAATTTTACGCATGCGAGCCTCTCTGATTGTTCAGCTACTTCTTATTTAATTGTTCGCTTTTGGGTTGAATTTAGCTGACATGGAATTTTCATAGGACGAGATTTAATTCGTTACTTGTCTCAAGATCACCTCTGGTCGGCGAAGCCCTCCAGTCTATAAAACTTCCTTTATATGCAAACCTTTGCTCTGCATTGCCTACGCGATGCTCACCGCTATGGCGCGAAGACAATGAATCCCTAATCTTTAATACACTGTATGTTTGCCTCTCGCTTTTTTCTTTCCCCCTACCACCACGCAATGATTAGACACGAGTTTCATGCACCACTCATATAGCCTTCGGGTCGTTGATGAGGAACAAACCACTTTTGAGAATGAGCAACGGGATAGCCTGCAATGTTTTTGATATTTATATTTATTCAAAGGACATAAGCTAACCAAGACTACAGAGACCAACATTGAGGTTTAAGGAAGGTGTCTTTCATCCGTGGGCCTGAGACGCAATGGTTTCTTGTCGCGAGGCAATCCAAGCATCTATTTTGTGGCTTGGATATTGATGAGATATGAAAGTGCCACGCTTTAAAACACGGCAAGACATCTACCGGAGATAGGCTTAGATATATATTATGGCCATAGTATCTCATTTTCACCACTGCAAAATCAGCTGGGCATGGCATAGTAATCATAATGATAATGAATTGATGATAATGTTTCGAGCGGAATGTCATCTGACTAAGAGGATCTGTTGAGCCTGCCTTCAAACGAGTGACAAGTGATCCCTATCCTAATATATGCAATGAATAGAACAACCCAATAAGTGCTGCCATGATATGTTCCGCAGAGTGCTCGCAGAAATTGACGCAAGTCTGCGCCAACATATAATCGCAGGTTTGAGAACTGATCAATGGTATCATATCCGAGCTAATACTTTTTGTTCATTCTTCCATGAATCCATACAGATGGACTCTCAAGACCTTACGCCCAAGCCACGCCCCAATGAAATGATCATTCGATCAGAATCACAAAAGTCTATTCATCCATGCCCTTCACCCAAAAGGGACCCATAGTTCTTTTAATCCCTCCAGTTTGATCCTTCTTCACGTCCCTAGCATTTCCTTAATGTAATTCATAGCTGTATTTCAATGTTATTGGCACCACTGTCGCCATATTCATATCATGTTCTTTCATTAACCGTCCATCTCCTCTTCGGCGCATGACCAGTCTTATCCGGATCAACCGCTGGACCAGAACTCGCCGACAACCTTGGTGATCCCCAAAGACCTAGAGGAGCAACATCATCTTCCTCTAGGGCACTCGTTTCTATCTCATTATTTTTCGCCACGGCTGACTCATTTTCGTCCTTATTTTCCTCATCGGTGGTCGACAATACTGACGCTTTTGTGTTTGCGACATCATCCCCAAAATTCAAAATCATGCTGTCGCCATCTGTGTCGTCGTTTTCATCGACTGATTCTCTTAACGGAGGAGTAGCGCTCCATAGACCAATCGATGATTGTCTGGCCGGGGTAAACGATCTTCGAGGTTGGGAACTTCCTATGCTTGCTGTTCTTCTGATACTACCGAGGCTGGAGTTTACGTTGCTGGAACGGTTTGAGTCTGTTGGCTGACGATCGCGGAATGTAGAAAGGTTTCCGACGGAGGGAGTTCGGGATGAAGGAGTGCTGTTTGGGGTGGAGCGAAGATGTTCTGTATTTGCTAGGAGTTTTATATCATATTCCTCTGCTATTAATAAATTTTTGGAGTTGGTACGAGAATGCGCTTTAGGAGTTGCACCGGGGGTCGAAGTGGAGGTATTTTCGGGCACGGGTTTTCGAACTGCCATGGTTAATGATGCCATTCCAACGTCCATTAAGAGGGGCTGATTAGTCAAGGCTCCAATCAGCGCGTTACATCCAGCGCCATGAGTGACCAGGATGAGAACAAGATCTGTATCCTCTTCTTCATGACTTCCGTCGATGGAAAATTGCTTCTCAAACTCGGGACTAGAATGAGTCTTGGTTACCATCTCCCCAGGGTTCTCATTATTCTTGTACCAATCTAGCATGCTGTGCAGACCTTTCCGGAATCTTTTGTGCATCGACGGCCATTCTTCACCATATTCGCCACCATTCCCCCAATTCAGGGGCTCGCGCATGCTATCCCATTGATAATCAACATCAACACATGCATCTCTCGCGTGCGTAGCATATCCAGGTGGTATAGGATCGGATGTGGAAATTGCATAACTAGGGACAGGTGGTTGATAGATGCCGTGCTCGGATGTGGGCAGATGACCATCGGCTTTTAGACTTTGACGGCTCCCATTACTTCCCACACTACTCAAACTGCTCGTTCGGTCTCGTCTGGGTAGCGCATGGCTTAAACTTGAAACTGATGGAAATTCCTTCTTCTCGGCTATAACCGGACTTCCCCATCCACCTGGAAATGGTTGAAATGAGGATCCTTGTGCGGAGAAATCCCGTACATGTATCAAGCTATTGTAATCTTCTCTTCGTAACAAATCGGCTTTAGCACCAGCTACCATCATAATAGAACTTGGAGGCGGGGTAATATGCTCGAAGTAATCCGGGGCCAGCCATTCACCAAGGAATGCATCGACACGTACCACTGATTTCTTAATGTTTTCCGTTTGTCCAATAATCTTACTACTTGAACTCGGCGCAATGGATGTAGTCTCCAGAAGTGGGGTCAGTCTGGGCGAGTCTGTTGATAACGCAGGACGTACCCTAGGAGATGAGTGCATATGCGAACTTTTGTGCTGGGACTTTGTGGAATTAGAACGTTGAGGATGATGTGTGTGACCAGGATTTTGTGCAAGGCCAGCACTTATAGCGACGGATGTCTGAACACAACGCAAAAATGGCGATGTATGTATAACCACTTTATGCCTTCTCTTCCTGTTGTTCCCTCCAGTTTGATCCTCACTACCAACAAATTCATCATCGGTCTCACGGGTTCGTAAGATGTTAGCTATGCGGGTGCCGAGAGCTCTTGATTGCGCCCAACCACCATATGTAAGAGGTGGATCGTATGGAGTCGGGGTTGTCAAGTACCACTGATTATCTGCTTGGTCGAGGCGAGCACCATGCCTGTGAAGAAGATGAGATATCAGTACCACCAAACGAAGCTCTTACGAAGGTGCCATATAGAACGACGTTGATGGAGGTTTGTTTACTAGAGCAGCACAACCAAACATTTGGAACGCATAGGAAGTTTGGATGTAAAGAGATCTCTTACCTGACAACAATAATAACAGCCGGTGGCCAACCCATTGTTATTTATGAAGATATTGTCAATACCGCAACATATAGCTAATAATGCAGATACCTCGTTGGGTTATCAACAGCTTCTGGGAAGAACTTTAACAATCCGTTGTCGACGACGTAACGTAGTGCAAGATAAGTACTCGTAACCTTGAGTGTCTGGGATTGTCTAAATCGCGGGTTGAGCGGGCGTGGAGGGGCAGTTGAAGCATTCAATAACTTGTGGCCTTAAAAATTTAGATCTACCATAACATCTTTAAGGCATACATTTTTTTAGAAGAAACCCCAGCCGCAGCCCGTTGTGACTCGTGAGACGCGCAGAGAGCTCTCGATTGGTAAGCTCTTGCTATATCTACGCCCTTCCATTATTGCATTTGGATGAGACGAATCCAGGGGGAATTACACCAAGTACATAATAATAAGATCGATTGATAGTCCTACCACAAGAGGACATACCCTCAACCCTTATCCTTCTCGCATTTTCCGACAAACAATACATACGTTTCTTTACTGGAATATATCCAATCATGAAGTTCTCCAGTCTTATCCAGCTTCCTATGGTGCTTGCGCCTTTCCTCGCACCTCTACCTGTTGCCGCAGAACATACAAGCAATTGGGCGGTTCTCGTATCGACCTCACGATTCTGGTTCAACTATCGACATCTGGCAAACGTTCTCTCACTTTATCGCACAGTCAAACGCCTTGGAATACCAGATTCCCAAATCATTCTCATGTTACCCGATGATATGGCATGCAACCCTCGGAATGCCTTCCCAGGTACAGTTTATAGTAATGCTGATCGCGCGGTGGACTTATATGGAGACAACATCGAAGTAGATTATCGAGGATACGAAGTTACGGTGGAGAACTTCATTCGACTATTAACGGATAGAGTTGGTGAGGAGATGCCGAGAAGCAAGAGGCTCTTGACAGATGATAGAAGCAATATCTTGGTTTACATGACAGGCCATGGTGGTAATGAATTTTTGAAGTTTCAAGATGCGGAGGAGATCAGCGCATTTGACTTGGCCGATGCGTTTGAGCAAATGTGGGAAAAGAAGAGGTTTGTTAGACTCCATTCTCTAACCAATTCATATGCTAACTACGATTCACAGGTACCACGAACTACTTTTTATGATCGATACATGCCAAGCGAATACTATGTATAGCAAATTCTACTCTCCCAACATAATTGCAACTGGCTCTTCCGAAATTGATCAGTCTTCATACTCTCATCATGCGGATAATGATGTTGGAGTAGCAGTTATTGATCGATACACATATTACAATCTGGACTTCCTCGAAACTCAGGTTCGAGAACCTGGCAGCAAGAAAACATTGGGTGATTTGTTTGATAGCTATGACGAGGCAAAAATTCATTCGCATCCAGGTGTTAGATGGGATCTTTTCCCAGGCGGGGAGCAAGGAGGGAGAGAAAGACTATTGATGGACTTCTTCGGCAATGTACAAAATGTGGAAGTTGACAAGATCGCAAACGACACAGAATGGAAAGAGGACCTATTATCCCTAGGTAAGAAGATTGCCGAGCTGCGTGAGCGGACTGAAGCGGCGGAAAAGAATTCCACATTCTCTACAACTAACCCCCAAAGTCACCCAACTCGGAAGATACGTGCCGCAAAAGTGGAAGTAGACGATTCTTGGTGGGGGAAGAAAGCCGTTGGCGCATGGGCTCTAGCAGGTTGTTCACTCGTTTGGCTCGCAGGAACATACCTAGAATCGACATAGGCACTCAAATTTTTACATATCCTAAATTATGCACCCCCAACTATCTACTGGCAGCCTCTATGATTACAATTTCCCAATTTCCAAAATTACCAGATATATCTACGCTAGGACTGCCTCAACCGCAGCATAATTTGTCCCGGGGCCACGATGAATCTTTTGAAGCTTCAAGCCCGAAAGAGCCAGCAAGTTCACCCACTGCTTTTCTGTTCTCTCACGACCGCTAAGTGCCATCATCGTTACATCCATCCATCCGGATTCGACATCTGCAGCAATTGATGGGAGAACGATCTCGGAGATTACTAGTTTCGAAACCTCGGGCGTCATTGCAGCAGCAATCACCTTGAGAATGCGTACACAATCAACATCTGGCCAGTCGTGTAGACATCGACGAATATAGTATATTGGAGCTCCTGTTTTTTGTCAGCAACTATGTATATAGCATGTGCACAGGCTTCCT
The DNA here is from genome assembly GCA_002162505.1 of Myriosclerotinia scirpicola. Taxonomy (NCBI): domain Eukaryota; kingdom Fungi; phylum Ascomycota; class Leotiomycetes; order Helotiales; family Sclerotiniaceae; genus Myriosclerotinia; species Myriosclerotinia scirpicola. The sequence continues at coordinate 429,493 of NGKG01000021.1, read as the reverse complement.
AAAGCAAAAGGACGATTCGGCATACCTTTTATAGGCTGAGGCGTGAAGAAATCGTACTTCATGGTTGTAACTTCGGGGATTGTATGGCCAATGGTATCAAGCAGCTCATCTCGTTCTTGGAGTACTACTTTTCCTGGAATTTCCTCGACAAATTTCATAATCTGTTTTGTCACATGTCCACTTCCACCACCTATATCTACGACCAGTACGGTTTCATTGTCTGATTTCACTCCCTTCAGCTCATCTTTGAATGGAAAGATTCCAACAGTCCAATTCGTGGCTACGGTTTGAGCAATCATTGCTAGGTTCAGATTTTTGAATCGCTCTGGGAATGCTCCGATATGCTCCCACATGTTTTTCTCTCCTGTTTGATGGGCGAAGCAATATGGATTAAGCAAGTGATCCTCTGGGCTCCTGAAGCCATTCTCACGGAAGAACTCATACATTCGAGCATTGGCGAGATTGTATTCGTCGTACCTGTTTGTCCGCATTAGAAAAAACTAATTGCAGTTTGTGCAGCATTTCGGGGAAGTGTATGACAGATTTGATAGAGTAATTAAAACGATGGGCTGTGATGTAGGGAGGATTCCTGACATTAACTTAAAGATTCCCCTAAGCTCCGGAACGAGATATACCATGGAATACGACGTATGACTATATTCCTCTTCTCCCACCTCGGCGAATGGCCCAACGGCCGTAAGGACCCGCATGAATCGAACTCACTCAAACTCAGTCGATACACACATTTGAGGGTGGAACATGAACACTCACCCAGCAATTCTTTCTCCACTCCCAGTTTCTCTGCCAATGTCGTAGCACTAGATGAAGATCCATCTGTGGGTAAAGCATCAAACACACCCATTTCCAAAACTGCTCTCAGTGTTCCTGAATGTACTGACTATTCATATGTGACAATATTAAGTCAGCTTACATATTCCCATGCTCAACCCACATGTATTTTCATAAATTGACAATATTCAACGTTTTATGTAGTTCTCCCGAAGTTCTAATAATTCATTACAAGATACGGCTGGACTTACATTCTCAAAATTAGAAAACACCATATCAACTGGTCCCCTCACTGCCTTTATTAACCTATCCGTTTCCTTGAAAAGCTCTACATGCTTTTCACTAGTTTCTCCTTTTGATTTGATATCATTTTTGGTCAAATTTTGCATAGCTACCGATTCATAGATGTCAATTGCTTTGCCGACTTTATTCAATTGCTCTCTCATGCTCGCAATCTCTCGGGCCAATGAATCGTGGGTGTTCTCCATCTCAACAGTTGGTCGTTTGATTATTGGTGGTTGGTTGGTGTTGATTGGTTGGTTCGTAGGTGCTAAGTCAAAATTATCGGATGCAAAATGCATGAATATACCCGTAAGGAAAGTGAGGGTAATGGATATCGATTGAATGCTATGGTCATACAAATGCAAGATGTAAGATTTCGATGGAAAAAGTGAATATTTCATGCATGCAATAGATGCAATCAGATAAAGAGCTACCCAAAGAGTGGGCGTGCATTTTGTAACTGTCCCGGTTAAAAAACATCCCCAGTAACATTAATAGGGGGGGATCTGTTGGTCTAATGCTCAAAGTAGATGTAAATCCGATACTATACAGATTACAGCTGATGATTAATCCACTGATGGGACGGGTAAAACCCCCAAAAAGTATCAATGGCTTTAAAAGGCGACGGCGAACGGGATGAAAAATTTGAGAGTCGATCGATTGGTTATTTGGGGTAAGGGAATATATATATATTCTATTATATACTCCTAATAATGATACCGATCCTATCGAGATGACGCTCCGCTGGCCCTCCGGGGGCCACTGCCATGGAGGCAGACTATTTGGAAAGGAATATTCATCTACGTTGCATACCTAGGTAGGTAACGTAATCAAGAAATAATAAGATCTTACAGTCACAGTACAGATCGTAAGAAGGAACGAACGAACTTATGAAGGTAAGAACTTTTCCTTCTTTGAACTTTCTCACTCTGTATATGTTATATATGTGTCTGTCTGTTCTGCTCTGTCTATCACGCTATTGCCAATTCACCACATAAAATATCCGTGCCAAATGATATAAATCAAATCATCGTCTTCTACTTCCTTTTTAGTCTTGGACGCCACTCCCACTCCCACTCCCACTCTCCCGCTCGCTTTCGCATTCGTTATACGAAAGCCATCTATATCATCTCATCAGAGTCATCACAACATCACATCTCATTAGACGACCTTAAACAAAACGAAAGATCAACAGATCTGATAAATCTGATAAATCTTCCCAAACATATTCGACGTCTTGGCAGCTAAGGTTGTATCTTAGTGACACAACAGTTGGGCTAGATCATTGATGAACTTGATCATATACTAATCCTGTCATCCATCAAAAAAAGTTGTACAAAGACACCAAATCAACATGTCACAATCAACTGATAGAGATACACCGGCGGTTCCAGATCAAGAGCAACAAACTCAACACAATATTCCACAAACAACAACTTCTTCTGTCCTTACCCCACAGCCACAAACAAATCCAAGCGAAGATCCCACTGCCCCCAATCAATCCACCACCACCAATGGATTTGATGATAATGCGGGGGTCGGAAACGTTAATTCAAACAACAACCACCAAAACGATGGAGATCAAGATCCTCATGTTGAAGTTGTGAGTAAATCCTTCTTATTTTCATGCTAATCAATTAAAGATTGATTAATGCGAGTTACTACATATCACATATACGAAGACTAATACCACCACTATAGGACACTCACAGCGACGTCGATTCTAGTTGGGAAGATGATGGCGTATCAATTGCCTCTACATCTCTCAATTCATCCATGCTAAATTACACCTACGAAAATGGTCGTCGCTATCATGCCTATAAATCCGGCTCCTATCTCCTTCCTAACGATGAAGCCGAACAACAACGCCTCGATCTCAAACATCACGTGTTCAAGCTCATTCTTGGTGGAAAGTTATTTTGCGCTCCCATCGATCCTAATCCCCAACGAATTCTCGATGTCGGGACCGGAACTGGACTTTGGGCAATTGAATGCGCCGATGAATATCCCTCTGCTGAAGTTACGGGAACGGATTTAAGTCCCATTCAACCTGGTTGGGTCCCACCGAACTGTAAATTCCTGATTGATAATGCCGAGGATGAATGGTTATTTTCTGAGACTCGAAAGTTCGATTTGGTTCATTGGAGAGTACTAGCATCTAGTATAGCAGATTGGCCTAAATTGTTCAGCCAAGCCTATGATAATATTCGACCTGGTGGATGGCTTGAAACTCAGGAACATGAAGTACATATCGAGAGTGACGATGGTACTCATCTTAACGCTGGAGATTTGCAGAGGTTCTTTGGGTTGATTGACGAGGCTAGTGTCAAGAATGGAAAGTTGATGGATGCGGTCGCTGGAAATCAAAAGAACTGGATGATCGATGCTGGGTTCGTCGATGTTCATAGACAAATTTACAAGGTACCAATTGGTCGCTGGCCCAAAGATAAGAGACTCAAGGAGATTGGTATGTATTACCAGGCTCAGTGTTTGGATGCCGTCGAACCAATCAGTATGGCTTTGTTCACGAGGGTATTGGGATATAGTTATGAGGAGGCTCAAGTGATGATGGTGGGACCAAGAAACGATATGAAGAATCCGTTGAATCATGTTTACATGAAGTTTCATTTCGTTTATGGAAGGAAACCAAATATTGGGGAAGAGTGATGGAGGAGACATCGGAATGATTGTGTAAAGAAATGGGTATTATAAATATGGGATTCTTTGGCCGGGTTGGAATTTTGAGCGAGGCGCCCTGTTGTTAAGGGAGCGTTTGAGATCAAGTAAGATTATCGTGTATAAGGAGGAGGTTGGAGTATGGCGATTAAAGTGATGTCTTTCATGACATTCATAGTGCCACTGTCTACAAGGAAGAGGAAATCTGCAGTCTACCCGGACATCCTTACACGCATACGTACATACTTTAATTTCTTCGTTGTTGCACTTGCACTTGCACTTGCACTATTAAATATACATAATTCACATACACCTAGTTTCAAATTAAGCTAATAGCTGGTGAGAACAGATCGTCAAGCATTAAGAAAGCAACATTCTCTACCCCAGGCTATGATACACACTCCCCTATTCCATTCATCCATTCATCTACACTCTGCACATACTTCCCTCGTACCAATCCTAAAACTCTGTTAATCTAAGTATCACTGCGATTTTCCTCAACATAATCTGCACGGGTGTTGCATATTTCTTGATAAATTAATCCTTAACGTTTACTTGCAAAATCCTTCGCAATGAGGAACGAAGGGTTGAAGAGTCGTATGAGCATGTATCGTGTATCGTGTACTCGAGTATATTCTGTGCAATAGGCACCGGAACCCACGAATTGCTCGTAGCAGAATACCAGAATAGTCGTACAGTAGAAGAGACTTCTTATAGTATCGAGGGTAGGGTGAAAGCTACCTAGAACTACTAGAGATAGATGGTTGTTATGGCTAGCAGATATTTCGCTTCTGATCCGCGCAGCGTGCTAAAGGGGCTTTGCGGCGCAGAAAATTTCTCTTTGATGGTTTGATGGTTTGATGCGGAAATATGGTAGATATAGATAATTGCTAATGCTAATGTGAGAATGGCTTTTATTGCGGTTGTATATACTATATAGGCTCGAGAAGATTCAAGATTCCGCTTCTTTTTGCCTTTGTTGGGAATTTTCTGCTTGACTTCGGGGCTTTTAGATAAAGATCTAGATCTACTGCTATCACTCTGTGGGGTTTTAGTATGTAAGTTATGTTAAAATTCGATAATTAAAACACCTCCCTGGTTTATTCCCAGATCAATATCTACCATATGGATCAACATCTACCATATAACTATCTTCTCCTTCCAGAATCTACACTGCCTCCCCTCCTCTACCTGCTCTCCGGATCCAAGATACTCATCGGTATGTTAGCCCATTCTTCTTGTATCAACGTTTGGGAGATCCTTGTTGAATTGGAAATCTATACAGTTGTTGGGCTTGAAGTTTTTGGGGGTTTGTAGTTGGTAGATGTAGTATGGTATGGAGTTTGTATAATTGGAATATGATTTGATGAAAGTTTAGTATTGTGATGGCTAGAGAATGGCGTTTGATGATTTTATTATTGGTGAATTTGATGAGTGAAAGTGTTTTTCCTTGGATCTGACTATGCGAAGGCTATCGAGATTTCCTAACAGCTCTAGATGCTATCTTTCTTAAAAACCCCACAGTTTGTCTAGTTAATCATCGCGGTAATTTGTATATTGCATCTTTTCTTGTTATACTTGTGGCATATAGGTACCGCAGATCTTTATTGAGTATTTGAGGCCTCGCACAGAGGTCTTTCCGCAATATCAATAGCTCGCCGTCAGATCTCATATCTACTTATCTCTGATACAATATCTTGAGATTGAATTCGTAGTCAAAGTAATCGTACAGGCAGGGAACTCCACCGTCATTCACCTCAGTTTTCAGTAGAAATAACGATAGCTCAATGTTCGGAATGTCTAGATGGCTTTGTGAGTACTAAATTCTTAGGTAGAAAGACGAAGGAGCCTTGAAAATTGTACTACGAGACGGAGACTATTGATTGCAAATGAGAGAAAAACATGCTGTATTCATTAGCGTGATGATCAACAACATTAATGAATTTCTAAAATTCCCCGTCAGATCTCGGAAATAGAGTCCAGACTTAATATATTGCACATTTGATGATGATAATTTCTATTTCAAATCATTCAAATTATCCAAAGCAATCAAAGCAGCATTCTATGCTTAATTGGTCTCAAAATATCATTTCTAGTTGCTGGTAGCAGCGAACAACTACCCCTTCGGTTAAATTCGAGAAGTGAATGAAGACTCCCGGGAAGCATTTTCACCATTGATGCATCCCCTCTACTTCTAATTACAACCGCGAAGTAGCCCTATATAAATACGCAGTGCTTGTCATTGAATCTGGATAATAAAGGTATTGAAATCATTGTTTAGGCGTTCAAGTCAATGATCCTAGCTACATCATCAAGACGTGCAAAATTTCGATCATTACGCTTCCGTGTACTCTCCTTTTCCACAGAGATTCTGCCTTGAAAGCTTGGGTTTTCATAGTAAAACGATCAGAGTACCCGATTGTTGGGCCATAAAACTTGTTTCCAGGCATCTAAACTCGTCAAAAGCTTGCCCTTGATCTTCATCTTTGCAAGTTTCCTCACAAAAACTTCTTCCCAACAAGCATAAACATCCCACTTTCTTCTCCCCAAGTTTTGACTCAAATAGCTTGTCTCTTTCTAAGCTTTGCACAGATTATACTCCTCCAAACCTCAGTCAGTGTTCCGACTTGAGCAGAAAGAACAATCAGACATTTCATAACCTTTTCGCATTACATCAACTCAACGCGTCATCAATATATGTTTTCTTGCTTGCCTTTTATCTTGTCAATATATAATGCAGTGCACCCCATATTAAAAGCATGATATGAAAATTCAAAGAATCACTCTTGCATAACACACTTTACACATAACCACCGACCAGAAATCTCAATCCTCCCCCCGAGTCCCAGCGCTTGGATACATATATGATATACTCATCTGCACAATCTACTACGATTAATATGTTATAAACACCAGCAACAAGAACCTCGTTAGTTTGCTTCGATATAGTCGCATCATTTCAACAATGAGGACCGCTTCGAAGACTTCCATCATTAGATACTCTAATATCTAACATCCTAGAACTTCAAGTACGCGCCTAGGTAGTGTTCCCATAAATTCTGACGCCATCCATTCGGATGTAAGATTCAAGAATTACAAATGCAATAACAATACCGCGAGTATTTCTTTCATGAATTTAACCTAGATGGGTAATTATCGGATATTTAGACGATCCATAAGGAGAGATATGTTCAACATCAATATAGCTACTCCAACATCCTACCAGTACGTACCTATATAAATATAATAAATACTCCAAATATCTCCCTTATGATTTCTAACATGGAAACATACAGTCTTCAGATCCATCCCAATCATCACAGATACTCTTCTTGAAAATCCTACTATGCATTATCCCAATATACCTAAAGACCTCGGGAGGCATTAATGAAAAATATACTTCTATTTACCTAAGTATAATCTCAAATTTGTAAGGAATGATCCCATGATTTCCAATACAGTACGTTTCAATATAGAAAAAAATACTAGAGATAGTACTCCATATACCCGTCTCTAAACCTCTCATTAACCCCATCTGGATATATAAGTATCTATAATCTAGTCATTATAAACTCTCATCTCAAGAATTAAAACTGCACATACTTCACTCACTAACCTATCAAAACCCGAATATCTTTAAATACATCTCTCTCAAACAGTACCTAATCCAAGCCCCATCCATTAGTACCCCGTAATACTTACTTATTATCACATACCTCTGAAGAACTGTCCAACAGAATAAATATCAAAAACACCACCCCCCAAACAGCATTCATCTCACACTATCCAAACTCCCAGATCCTTCTTCAATAATACAAGTACTCCTCTACTCCTCTCCATCCGCGATCTCCAAACTATAATTCCCTTGCCCACCAAACCCTTATATCTAAACCCCCATTTTATTCCCTTCTTCTCTTCTTCTTTCCTCTTCCCTCTTCTTTCTTCCCTCTTCCCTTCCCTCATTCCCTCTTCCCTTCCTCCATCCCCCCATTCCCCTATT
>NGKG01000021.1:403777-421558 GCA_002162505.1 Myriosclerotinia scirpicola | reverse complement strand
TATCTTATATCTTATATCTTATATCTTATATCTTATATCTTATATCTTATATCTTATATCAAACTTCAAGCATCAAGCATCAAGCTCAACTCAAAGCAATAAAAGCTATAAGAAAACTCGACAGCAAAAGATGAAAAAAAGGAAGTGAAAAGAAAAGAAAGAAAGAAAGGAAAAAAACAAGCAAAAAAAACAAAAAAAAACAAGATCCCACATCCAGACATAGAGAAGATCGTTGAACATATAGTGGATGTATGTGTATGCATATATGTGTAAAAGAAAATTATAAGACAATAGCGCAGGGCAAAGAAGTCCTTCGTGTATCTATATCATGTTTGAGATATGCCACTACTAGTACTTCGTAGATCACTAGATTTTATGTAAGAGTAGAGGCCACAGCTTATCGCACCCCCCTTCAAAACGTGACAAAATCACCGCAAAAATCAAGTTTTCCCATACAAACTTAATTCTTTGATAACTTTTGCAATACAATAGATTTTTTAATAGAAATTGAAAAATATCATAAATACCTTTAATTATTAATAAAAAAATAATATAAATTATTTTTAACTATTTTTAATACAAAGTTGTTAAAACTTAAAATTGAAATTTTTCGAAAATTTTAATTTGTAACGTTTTTCCCATACAAAATAAGCGATTTTTTAGATAATTTTGTATTATATAACTTTAAGTATAAAACTTTTAATAATATAAAATAGCTAAAAATAAACTAGCTTATTTTATAATTAATTCTATTGAATAAATATTATATATTAAGATTTCAAACAATTTAAATATATTAAAAAAAAGTTAACAAGGGTATAAAAAGTTGAGAAATGACCATTTTTGGTGTGAAAACGCAAGGGGTGCGATAAGCTGTGGCCCCAACTCTTAATTGTGGGTGGCCCCACTTATCGCTCTCTTTTAGTTGAAACTCACGCTTCAATAGGCGACAGCTTTTTTACGCGCGACACCTTTTTTACACTTCAACGAATTATTTTGTAATAATTTGTATGAGAACTACACCACAACCATTTCAAAAATATTCAAAAATAACAAAAAACGATTTTAACCAACTACTTGCTGTATATATCTGGGCTCGAAAAAACCTTACCGAAAGTGCAAGTTCTACAGCTACTATATACAAAGTTTCTCCTGCGTGTTTACAATAGTATCTATATTAACCTTTAGATTATATGCCTACCCCCCCTAAGGTGAAAATCAGTATTATTACAGTAGCAAAGGATAATGCTATCATTGCATAGATCCATAGGGTATCAAAAGAGGGTGATTTTATTGATAAAAACCAGATATTTGTAGTAATATACATTTTTATTCGAAACCGTCCTAATCCTCTGGATATACCCTCTTAAAGATAGTTCCAACGATGGTTTAAAAAGCACTTAGACCTTTATATCCATACTACAAAACCTATATTATACAAAAGAATTAACATTTATGATATTAAAATCATTTATACTTAATTTAATGTATATATAAAAGGACTAGAAAAATACTATATTACCCCCAAAAACCTTTACAATATAAACAAATCTAAAATACGAATCGATATTAAAGTTAGCAAAAAAATAGTAATCCCAATTTATATTAAAGAAGTATATAAAAGGTTACCGGAGAATTATAAATTAATTACAATTATTAAAGATGTATCTATAGATGGTGGCTATAGTGATTTATCTCTTATTATATCAGGGAAATACTATATAAAGTTTTAATATCAAAATCAAGATTTTACCAACATAAAGATTATAATGATTTCAGATACAAAATATATCAACAAAAAGCTTGCAATTGTATAATTAAAAAGCTTTATAAAAAGAATAAGAAAAGAAGTAATATTGGAGAATCAAAAGATTCTTTTTTGAAAGATGTTTTTATAAGATAATTATAAATCCTATTATACTAAAGAAATCATTATATTAGCTAACAACTACAAAATCAAGCTTTAATCCTTCCTATTGTATCTTATTTATATACTTCAACTATTAAATATAAAAGTATTTAAATCATGGAAACATTGGTATAAACAAATTATTAAAGAATTAAGAGCTACTTTCAATATTGAATACAATATCCTTTATTTACTACAAGATTTATTTTTTATATAAAAAAAAGCATTAAAATCAACAACTATATTAAATGCTTAAAAAACTATTAGTTTATATCCTCCTAATTTTAATATTATACAAAAGGCAATGAATAAATATATTAATAAATATAATGAAAATAAGGAAGATTATCAAGAAAATGAAGAACCTCAACTTTTACCTATATCTCGTACTACCAACAATGTTGTTCGGCATATGGAAATTATCGACAAAAAGGTATATAATATACTAAACTCACCTTTTCGAAAACAATATACTGATACAATAAATAATATCAACTTTTTTCTACATCAAAAAAACTTTAATAATACAAAATATTAGTTACTTTTTTGATGACAATAAATAAAGGATTAAGCAAGAGAATTCAACAAAAAGTGGCTACAACTTGAAGAAAAGATATATACATTTGCAGTACAGAGTAATTTGATTAAAAAAAGATTGAAAAAGGCAGAGTTAGAGGAGAAAAGATTTCAAAAAATATTAAATAAAAAGCTAAAGGGTATGAAAAATACATTAAATACAAAAAAGGTAGTAGCTTAAAAAAAGTAACAACTTTGAAATAAACAAATTAAAGAGTTGATTAAAGCAAAAGAAGTGGTTTTTGAAAAACTATTAGAATCTATCCCTAATCTTTTAAAGAATACTATTGAATAAGATAAGATTCATAAGGTTAAGGTAATATAGTTAAAGGAGAGAGAAAAGGGGGTTAATATAGCCGAATGGGATTCTCTTAACTTTTTTAAAGATAATACTAATTTTATTAAATTAAATGCTAGAAGTATAAATAACTTTTTATTTATATCAAATAATAATAAAGATTAGCTTTTTAGGTACATAATTTTGATAATTATACCATATATTTTTTACGGTGAATCATATCAAATAAAAGTATTTTTTCAAATCTCAACGTAAAAAAAATATTGCGCGTAAAAAAGCTGTCGCCCATTGAAGCATGAGTTTCAACTAAAAGAAAGCGATAAGTAGGGCCACCCACAATTATAACGTTAAGAACATCTACATCTAAATCTTTCAATACCTCACAGTATCCTCATTAGATCACTAGCATAAAACTTTTCCGTCGTCGAAGATGTAGATAAATATACCCCCAGCTTCATTGCGCTATGCCATATCTTCACAGAAGGTATAATGTTGTGCAACGCCCTAAAAAGTTTCAACCCGCTCACGCTGTGCATTCGATTTGCAAATATGACCCCTGAACAAACATGTCGCTTCATCCCATCCATCAAGATATCAAAATCCCCCGCTGAAATATGCCAACTCAACCCATTTCCAACCATTCTGACTGTCAACATTCAGTACTATTCCTCTCCCAGACTTTGCCTAACCAAAGCTCTACACCTTGATTTCCACTCTCTCATCTCCTTGCCCTTTGGATTTGCCTGGGCTTCCCTCCACATCCTTGCCGCTTCCACATTTGCTGGACTATCATCATTCGGATCATTCATGAGACTAACCACACTCAACAAGATAGTTTCCGGTGTCTGTACTGGTGTCCATCGTTCACTTGCGTCTTCGTAGCCAAACTCATCAGCTCCAGATGGATGTAAAATGGAGATGCACAGGAGACCGCTTTGAGGGTAGATGTTTGGGTGGAATGGAATGGGATCGCAAAAGGTAAGCGTTGGAGGTGCATGTGGGTAGTTTTCGGGAAAGGAGAGAAGACAGCGCCAGTTGCCTCCTACAATGTATTGTTAGCATGGGGTTTGCGGCATTTTGGTGAGGTGTTGTGTGAGATAAGGTAAGAAAAGATTGAACATACCACCGTAGTATTTGCATTCATCACTCAACATAAGCATAACCTCCCATTCGAAGATATTATCCTTCACAAGCCCACAACTAATGCCCGGTAAATCCCTTGCCTTTTGTATTTCCTTCAATTGTCTGCCGAGCAGACTGGCTGCTGCACTCGTCATATCTGCGGTCTGCGAGTTCGGGAACGGATTCTTGGATTCGGTAATGTGGATTGTCGAAGTTTGGGAGATGATAGATGAGGAGGAATCGTGGAGTATGAAAAGTCGCAGATGGTAAAAAAGGTCGAGTTTAAGTATTGAAGAAATATCTATGGTTGAATCAGTATGATTGAATAGTAGAAGATTGTCGTACATGGGCATCTATTCATGATGATTCTACTACATACCTTATGAGAATGTGAATGTGAATCGGAGGAATCGGAGAATGAATTTCAGATACTACCGCCGTGTGGGTTCAAGAGAAGATATATATCGATGAAGCGGTAGTACGAAGCAAGGTCGATATTATGAAATATAGGAATGAGGGAGTGACAAAATGTGAGGTCTGAAGTCTGGTTAACCTGTTGTACCTTGAAGCATTTAGCGTAGTGACGGGTGTAGCGGGGGTCGTTCCGTTCCGTGCCTCGAGATGATTGTTTTCGGAAGGTGGGGTGAGATGAGAACATGAAGATATACTCGATTAATTTATACCATTTAAAAAGATCACGACGATGATTTATTGTGTTCCCTTTTCCAACAACAAATACTCAATGCCACATTCAATGCCATTACTTACCGTAACCCCAAAACCAGGAACAAAGAAGAAACCTCCAACACCCCCAACGAATCACCAACCACGATCAATCATCACTTAATCTATATAGCAATGCTTCAATGCCATAAAGTATCCCACCCCCAATAGCATCATCAAGATCAGATTATATCGTATTTCTATAGAAGATAGGATAGGCGGTACTTAGGTATGAATGGTTACATGATCGATATACCTATGCAGATGAGGATCAAGGGTGCAAGTATCGGAATAATCCAACAAAAGTGGTACGGTACGAATGGATATGATATATCTAGGGATTTTGTTAATATCTGGTACATCAATGTCGGTGATACGAATGATATTTATGGTCATTCTCGTACTAGTGTTACATTAGATACGACGTCAAGGGATCACACACATTGTTCTACTAAATCTCAATATTTATAAGATACATTTCTGAGATCATATATCTAAAAGGTTTCCCCTGATTACTTCGCCGATATTCCAATCCAGAAATAATTCAATGCCGGATCACATTCGTGAAGAGCAAGCCGGGTAACCATAACTGTCCTAAGGAGCGTATAACATGGTGTTATCTGTCTATACTTAAGTACCAAAATTGTTTGACAAAGAGGGTCTGATCACAGTCGGGATGAATTCAAGAGAGCTTTAAAGGACACCCAAGAATGGCACATTTACTCTCACTACACAGTTGGGAGCCGATATCAAATGCACAGAATTTCATTAATCGAAATCCTTCTGGACGTGGATGGCAAACACCTCATGGAGGAACACAATCCAGTATATTTTCTCTAAATCCGAGCACCAAACTCGTTTGACATTCTGGTTTTGATCCGAGTGAAGATAGCTTCACGATATCTTCACAAAAAAAATCCAACCTCAATAGGTCTACCACCCTCTCTCTAAGTGAATGACAGCCGATCATGTCCGAGGATATACATCCATCGAAATCCTCAAACTGCGCAGAGCAGCACAACCCAGGACCTCATCTCTTTTTCTAAACCCGAGCACGAAACTGGTCCGACAGGAACTCAGGCCCAAGTCCCGATAACTTCACAATAACTTCAAATATCTGTCATTTGTGTGTCCGTTACCCTCTATTAGCGCTGAGCTGAGCACCCGATACCATATCAATGAACATCTACTCAGAGGTCCTTCTTGGTACAGAGTGTACAGGTGCTTACACTACCCTCCTTATCGAAACATCCCGAATACTCAAGATTCACCTTCTTCGGTCCTCGAACCGCTTCCATACTCATGAATCTTCATCCCGAACCTTCGAGATCAATCTTGCTGAATTGTCCAACCACTCTGACACCTGTACCTCGCAATCCGAATCTCCATAGCTCGTCTTTCCAAAGTCGTCCAACCACTTTCAGACAATCACAACATCCACTTCTTTTCAAATTTGACAAAAATTCGTTTCCCCATCCTCTTCCACCCATCAATACCATGCACTCCCCCCAACCACCCCCTCACCATCACAAATTCGCCCCCTTCTCAAACCCAAACAAATTCCTCTTCCCCCCCACTTCCCTCCACACCCACCCACATCTCCCCACCACCTCCTCACCCGTCTCCCTAACCAAATCCCTCAACGTCTTCTCATCCCCAACATTCGCCACAAATCTCTTCCCATTATCCCTCAACCTCCCAATCACAAATCCAAGCTCAGGCTCATTAGCACGGGAAAATTGTACCGTGTATGTCTATGTACTTATCAGCCGTCTGCCAGAATTCCCCTGTCCCAACTATTTGCCTTCAGATCCCCGTGCTGGCATATTTGCAAGTGCAGGTATATAAGGCCGTAGCATTAAACCCCAAATAGGAAAACTCTTACCTCTATAACCCCCTCCCATACCCCACTCTCAACCCCTTCCGAATCAACAATATCCACATTCTTAGGATCTCGTAACGCGATACTCTGTGCAAGAGCCGAACAAGGATTACCGTCTTGATAGGGCTTTCCACTCCTTCTTGGTTCTGTGGATAGACAGATAACATGTTGATATGTCAACACACCCCCATTGGCTAAAATAAGTCCATTAGCTGCACGTTTATTCCTATCCTGACTCGCATGTGCTCTTTTGCTGCGAAGTTGTCGGGTCATTTCTGTTACTGCCTGTGATTTGATTAGTTAATCTCATTTCTCCACGCAGCAAACATCTAGGATCTGCGCGAAAATATTAATTCCTCGGTAGGAATGAAGTTGAAAAAGAGCTTATGAAATATGGCATGCCGAAAACCTACATGCAAACTATAGTTATTTCCCGCGCCACCAAAAGAGGTTAATCCACCCAACAGGGTAATGGGCTTTGGAGGATCCAAAAATGGAATTTTCAAGTGATGGGCTGCCATTTTGGGGACGATGGGGAAACATCTATGCGTTTGTTAGATAATCTGAAATTTCCTCTCATCATTGAACTTCATGTCGAGATAATTTGATTCCAGAAAAACCTACGAATAAAAATCAAATAAATCTATGTTTTCGGTTTTCAGTCCCGAAATATCTAATGCCGAATCCAGAGATTTCTCCAATGCTTCACTCGAATAAAAGTTAGGTCGTTCCCAAACTAGCTTTCGTCAGCTCATCATATTCTTGCCTTTCACATTCTCGCGTGATGATTATAAATCCTCAGAATGAACCAGAAAAGAAAGAAGAAACATACAATTTTCCCTTTCTCTCATGCCAGCACCACCTAGTGGATATATCCATCTATCTTCCGAAATGCCAAGTTCTCTGGCGAATTCAACAGATGTGATGATGCAACTTGCTGCCATGTTGACGTTGTTGAAGGCGTTCATTAGGAGTGGATCTATTATTTCATACCCATTAGTACCATTCTCATCATAACCTTTCATTTTCCTTCCCTCCCTCTCCTTCTTTTTCCTTCGCTCCCTCTTCTTCCCCCCTCCCTCCTCTCTCCCGATGGAAAAACCACAACTCACAAGGCCAACAAATCATCCTATTCCCCACCCCCACCCTTCCAATCTTCTCCTCTCCTAGCTCCCCCAGCTCCCCCAGCTCCGCCGCCTGCGCCCTATTCCACGCGCCCTCCTTCCCCGCCGCCACCCCCGCAAACTGCGCATAAAGTCTTGCGGATTCGGCATGATTTTCCAAGGGCGTTTGGTGCCGATGTGCGCGGAAGGCGTTTTCGTAGAGCGGGTAGATCTGGATTGGGAGGCCGAGCGTGTGAATGGTGCCGGGGTCTAGGGGTGGGTGGGCGGTTAGTTGGGGCTTGGTGCTTGGTGCTTCATTAAAGGGGGAAATGTAGGGGATGAATGATAAGAGATAGGGGGTGTATTATGTTATGAAAATCTTCTTGGAATAGGAGTGGTGTCGCTTAATATAAGCTCCGCGTTTGTGCAACAGAAAATCATGCTTCCTTGCAATTGCAATTCCAATCATGCGCATAAGCTTTTCATATCCAACCTAATTGAGACCGACTCTCCCCACCCTGCTCAAATCAGGAACACGCAAGAGTTACTCGACCTAGTCCACTACTCCTATCCGAGAACTCTGCGTTTGGGAATCGGAGCATTTGCTCAATTATTTTTCCTCCCCCATGAACAACCCCATCAAAATCATCAGATGACAGAAAAATATCAATCCCAGAAGAAGAAATCATTCATAACATACTTTCAACTCCCTTTGGCAAAGCTAAAATCCTCCTGGGGTCACCGGCTGGCGGCGTCCAATGTGCTGGGTAGGTACCCGTTTTCGTCACACTTGATACTACTATATTACCAGACTCGTCAGTATATGTAGTTCCCACACGAGATACTTTCTTCTCCCCGAGACTCATTCCTTCGTGTTTTCATCTCGGCTCGTCTTTTCAGTTACTTGCTCCTCGCTTCTCATCTCCACTCGGAGTTAAATTCGCCACCCCCTATTTTGGTAAGTTACCTCACTTACTACTTCTCCTCCATACCCCTCCCTCATCCTCCATCAACCTCAACCTCAACCTCAACCTCAACCTCAACCTCAACCTCAACCTCAACCTCAACCTCCCTCGCATATCCCTTTCATCCCCGTTCACCCCACCCAAAAAAGAAGCAAAAAAAGCTAAACACCAAAGTAAAAAAAAAAACACTCACGACTCCCCAACGCTTCCCCCCCAACCACCACGGCCACTTTTGATTCCCCCCTCGCGATTCTCTGACATGCTTCATCTAGCATCTTCACCGGCGAATTCCCTCCATGTTCTGATTCTTCCTTGTAGATCTTCTTTTCCCTCCTCTCCTTCCCCTCCGCTCCCCATCCCCGCGCGCTAATCCCGTCAAGAATACTCCCGCAAATATCACCATAAGGCCACGTCCAATTCCTCACCACTCGGATATCATCTATCGCCTCTTTTAACATGCTCATTTTCTCCCCCGCATCCCCATCCCTATCCCCATGACCATGACCATCATCCCTTTTCATTTTCTCCCCCGCATCCCCATCATCCCTCCCTAACCCCCCAACCCCACCCCCAACCCCAGTATCCCAAAACGATTTCTCCAGAGCCCGTACCATAAGATCCAGCGGCTCAACCGCATCTTCGATCTCCAGCGAACGATTTATCACATCCCCTACACCGATTATAATGGGTGTTTTTCCATCTCCATCTAGGGATTTATGGGCGGCCATTGTGGGTGCGATGGGATGGGGGGTATGATGATTATGATTATGATATAAGGGGTATAAGGGGTATATTAATAATAATGATATGAGGGAGTATGATGATAATATGAGGGAGGGGTATGATAATATGACGATAAGATCCAAGATCCAATATCCAAAAACGAACTTCCCAAGATAAGAAAAAAAAATGATATAAACTCGTTTCCAAGGTTTCTTTTATCTTTTATCTTTTATCCTTCGATAATCGATATCAAGTGCATCCATCCATCCATCCATCCATCCATCCATGCATCCACCAATAGAAAAGCCAAAGCCAAAGCCACCTCGTCAAAAACAAAAAAGATCGATAATCCAATCCTTATCACCGTAGGTAATGCAATACTCAAGTAACTCAACCTTAGAAAGCCAGCTGGAGGCGGAAGATAAGGTAGGTAGATACCTACCTAGTAAGATGCGCGATGAAAAAGCAAAAAAGGTAATCTTACAAAGTAAAGAAACGGCTTTTATATGAGGTGTGGTGAGGTGCTGTAGCCTGTGAGGGTTAAATCCCCAGCCCATCACCCCATCCCCTCATCCCTCATACTCCGTACCTCGGTCTCCATCTCCATCTCCATCTCCATCTCCATCTCCATCTCCATCTCGCTCCCCATTCCATCTCGGCATATCATTGGAAGGCATGCATGCATGCATGCATGCATATTATTATTGTACATCCCGCATCCCGCATGGCAGGCCAGCCGCCAAGGATTCAAACCAATAGGGATAAAAGATACTTCGTAAAAGATAAAAGATTCAGTGACCATCCAGGGTCAAAGCAAACCCGCATGCATACTTATGAATGCATAAGACGATATTATTATCATATAAATTGCAGTAGCCAGCCATTCACCCAAGTATGACCTACATACCATACTATACCATACAGCAAAAGGGTTAATAATCTCCCATCAGTACATATATTCTAGCTACCAGTACAAATCACCTAAAAAAAAGTCAAATCACACTGCATCACATCAAGAACGCAGATGAGTGACAAATAAAACTAAACTAAACTGTTATTATGGTATCACAAGCCTAAAGTACATTCATTAGATGAAATAACAAAAAAATCCATATCAAAACTACACGCTCGCTTCCTAATATCAATTTGATTTTCTAAAAATCCATAGATGTACCGATATGTGATTTAGTGTATGATGTAACCATAAAACAAATATTCGCCTCTGAATCCAACCTCCTATCCATCCATGCAACCCCCAATCAACAAATGAAAAATCGAGATGAATCAATATCTCTCAGGTATCCAATCCTCATTCAGAAAACACATAGTTGCGATTCGTTCGTAGATCCTTGCGGTATGAAAAATATGAACCTTAGAAGTTAAGGTGAGTAGGGTTTCCCTCACCATCCGTACCAAGGACAACCTTCATACGATCAGCACCAACAATCAACAAAGTTTGCGTAATCAAGACAATGGCGAAGAAAGTCGTGACCGCAAACTCCATCGCAGCAGCCTTAACATAAGCCTTCAAAAGTCTCACACGGGCGTTCCAGTCAAAAGTTCTCCATGCATCCAGGGTACCCAACACGCCATCTTCGGAAACACGTCCGCCGAATGTACGATCGAATGGGACGATGGATTCTTCCTTTTCGGCGAGGAGGGATGCTTGAACACGGGTGAGAGTGACGCTTGCGGGGATGAGGACGAGGAAGGCAAGGGCGCCGGCTAGGATGACGACGGAAGCTGTTTGTAGGCCCATGGTAGTAATTTCTTGGTCCGTCATCTTGGAGGGTTCGGATTCAAAGAGACCGTATGAAAGAGCGAGATATCCTGGGAGGAAAAAGACGGCTTCTCGAGCGAGAGCATAGATGGCAGTTGCCGGGATAACCTTCTTAATGGTGGCGACATCTGGCATTCTCTTATACCAAGGAAGAGGGCTAGGATCAGAAATAACAATATGAGTCCAGGCCAAACTAAAAGGAGCGCAAAGGATAGTTGCGAGAGGAAGAGCGAAGATCCTGGGGAGGAAAATGGAGAGGAAGTTCATTTGTAAATGAAGCACGAAGCTTTTGACAAAATGCATTCCAACACCACGTAAATGGCTTCTTCTTCCGGCGCGGGCTCGAAGGTGTTGGAGGGTAGATTTGAAACTAGAAGTGATGGGTTGTTGTTTAACGAGTAAGAGTTCGGGTTCAACCTCTCCTTTATGGTCGAGTTTGGCATCCGGGTCTTCGGAGGTGAGAGGTTCGAAGAGGATTGCTTGGGGAGATTCGACCATGAGAAGGGTGGGAATGAGTCTGCTGAAGGTGTATTCAATCTGGTGGATGGTTAGATATTGAACTCATCACTCACGGCAGCTAAACGATAAGGAGATAGATAGCCTTGTTTGATTTAGGAGAACATCACAACATCAGAACATACCATGAAATCCATAACCATAAATGCCACAAATGTACTCGCAATCATCAAGATACCCCAAACCGGCATCTGAGTTTCATCAGTTGGAGTTTCCTTTCCCTGAAAAGCCTCAAGGCCTCTTTTCGCCAGCCCAAAAGTTGGGAGCATTTCTCTTGGAAGCATTCCCATGTTGACGACTTTATTTGCTTTCGCCTTTTAAATATTTCGTATGGTTACTGTGATGGTCAAATAAATGAAGTTGTAGATTGATGAAATATTTTAAAATTTCAAAAGTTGATGAAAGAAAACAGAATATAAAGGAGTGACACTATAAGGCAAAAGCATACGAATAAGCAGCGGCGTCATATTACCCTTGGAACCTTATGATTGTCCCAAATGTGTGGCGCAGTCATTTTAAGACCTCGGGAGCCTTATTAAGCTATTCCCCAAATAAACATGGAGATTACATAATACAGATTTTTGTGAATATTTGACATCAAAAGAAAGATTATTGTCAGCTTGTACGAAGTACGGAGTAGATGAACAGCTTCCAAGATATCATCAACCTACCAATCTACCAACCTACCAACCTACCCAGCACAATCAAAATACAATTACATTAACTTAATCTTTTCCTTCCTTCCTTCCTTCCTACCTTCCTCCCATCTCAAAATCCCATCAAAGATCTATCTATACCTACTCCGTAGTCATCATCCAGCTAAACCAGACCCATGAAAAGGATTTGGAGTTTATGGACGTTTATTTCATTACATACGAATAATTTAACCGCAGAGCGATTCTCCCGTAGCAATGAATTATATTGATTCTTACATGGGAACATGAGATATGCAATGGGGTCAAAGTTACGAAGTACATGATGTTCCGATACTACCTAGGTATCATCGTGATAGGTAGGGCTGACGATTTTAATATACGCAGCATCAATTCTCCGCTGGCATTTTGCTGATTCCACTACATTTGTCGGTTGATATCGTCTAACTATATCTATGATCTAATTTCTTGAATCTTTTACAATATTTACAAATACAACTTCATCATCATATCGAGGTCTAAGATTCAACCAATCCTAAAAGTCTTCCTGCAACTCCATCCCATTCCTCATCCCATCTCTTACTTCCCTCTTCTATAGCCCCCTTCTTCAACCTCGCTAATTCCTTGCCACTTGTATCCTTGAAGATTTCCTCCAGAATATCTGCCAGATCATCCGCCGTTGTAAATCCCCATCCATTAACACCTTCTTTAACCAATTCGGGCCAACTGAAATATTGATCATATCCAATCACCGGTAATCCAGCTCCAAACATATCTACCACCTTCATGGGTAAATCTACACCACTACTACTCTTATGTAAACAAACCCCCAAATCTGCACATGCAAGTAGTGAGGCATAATCTTCAATACTAAGCCATGCGGTCTTGATCTTAACATTGACCAAGTCGTAACTTTCAGTAAGTTCTGCGATACGATCAAGATACATTTGTTTCTGTGGCCCCTTTCCAGTGATAATTGCGAGGATTGGTGGGCAATCAAATTCGGCAAATGGTCCATATTTAACGAGCGCATCCAGAAGAAGATTGAAATCTTCATCAGGTGTCCATGATGTACTGCTAACTAGCAATCGTACATCTCCATTCATGATAGCATCTACTTGATCATTTGTTTCGGGTAACCGTTCGAGAAAAGCACGTCTTTTTGCTTGATCGGTAATGGGTTGGAAAATAGATGCTGGTCGATCGTGAAGGGTAAATATTGGTGACTTGATGTTGTACGGTTTTTCGCGCAATTGTCGTTCCATTGCTTTCGAAACTGTGAATGAAGCTGTTGGTGCCCATGATCCGAGGAAAGCTTCATACCATTTGTAAAGTCGAACGAAGATATGTTTAGGACCTCTTGTTCCTGCCAGTATAGTCCATCCATAATTATGCCAATCAATTATTAAATGTGTATTTCGTAGAAAGCAAACGAGATAGGCGATGAAGAAGGTGGGAATTGAGGGAGGATTCTATGCCGATTAGACAGGTATGCGAAACAGGGGGGGCATCATACCTGAACCAAAAGCCATCTTGCTGGTTTAGTAGTATAACATAAAGCTATAAATAAAGTCCACATCTGCCATAAAACCTTGCAAGGACCCGCAAAGAAAAATGGTAAACCGCCATCTCGTAAAGCGGGTGGTGGTAATGGTAGAGGTACGATTGTAATTAGAGGATTGTCAGTCAAGCCAGAAGGAAGCTCTGATTCTGCGCGATTGTCAGTACAAAGTTCGCAGTGAAGCTTATTATCAAGCTGCTTGCATACCTTGATATCCAATAAGATCAACCCTTCCACCATGTTTTGCTATACTCATAGCATGATATTGCATTCGAGGACTTCTTCCAATATCTCCCAAGACTAAAACCTGAACTGAGATCTTAGGTTCGACACCTTCACCGTTTTGAGTAGCCATTGGAGGCGAATGTTTGATATATCGTTTCGGTATTAATAGAAGGGTTATTGTAAAAATAGTCGAAGTAATTGTTGCCAATGTTAGAAGATTCTCTAACATGACGTGGTCTTTTAGATTTCGATGAAGTTTGGATGTTTCCAGACAGTCCTAGTCAGAAACTATCTAGTATGAATGGAAGAGAAGGACAGAAAGACAAGACAGGTTATGCCTTCATATCTGAAAAAGCTTTAAGCCTAATCGGGGAAAGAAGATGATAAAGATTGCAGGTGTCGCAAATAGTAGATTTTATTCGCAAGTGAAGTTTGAAATAGAAGAATAATGTATGTACCGGTAGCTATGATATTTCACTCCACTTCATGCTTCACTTTGTAGCATGCATTTAGAAAAAGTCGGTGGTCGGCAGAGAATAGTTGGAGAAAAAGGCGGTGAGGGTAGGCAATATTAATCGAAAATAGTTTAGATACTTGTTGTTATATTACTTTGAGCTATTTCTTCATCATTATCTCTCGAAAAGGCAAGTGGGATTGATTTTAAGCTAATTGATTGGATAAAAATCATTTAATTTACCCATTTAGTACATGGAGAGGCTGAGATGCGAGTTCTACCGGGTACCCAATAATATTTATCAATCCATGGCCAGGGGGAAACTCAAAATGTCTTGGGCTGAATATGACCATCACTTTCTGACTGGTCCTTTTCCTCTCCTTCCAAGGTTTATAGGATCATCAGCATAATTTCTAAAGGGAGTGTCCTAGTTTGTATCTTCTTGTACTTGTAATATTGTATTTGTACTTATACTTGTACCTACTTGTACTTCTGCTTCTACTTTTTATGTCTTGTGTCCAATTCCAATCTTCACTTCACAATAAACTTTGTTTCAAAATTTGAATTGTAACAAATTGACGTAAAGAAAACGAGGATATATATTAATTTGGATCTCCTCCTGCATATGCCAACTTCATCTATCCACTATCATCCAAGCTTCTACCTCTACATACAATAATCTACCGAAGCCGACGTATCTCGGCGCAAATTGAATCACCCCAGATATAATAAGGACAACGACAGTATATGTGGAGAGGGGTTGAATATATACGGGCTTCATAGCTCGTTCTATCTATACCATAATTCACAAAGTTATGGCCTCATCATATGCTCTGCCAGCTTCAGCAATTACGAATAGTCACCATGGACATGGCCATTCACATTCACATTCGCCTTCCCATTCACACTCACACTCAAGTCGATCCTCACAATATTCTGCGAATAAACCGAGATCATTGAATCAATCGACCTCAACTTTACACAATCATTCACACGATCATTCCGAAACTCTTCATGAGCACGAACATGAACACAATCATGACCACTCTCACTCTCACTCTCATTCGCATGGCCATACACACAATCACAATCATGAAAACCCAATGCCATGTCTTCCGTCTCTGCCGTCACTGCCATATAGTGAAGCAAGCCAAATGTCTGCCACTTTTGAGAAGGGAACAACATTTGGGATTTACGAACCTCCAGTGAACGATATTACACCCCACGACCATCATCATGATCATGACCACCACGACCATTCACACGGTACAACGACAGAGACGAAATCAAGGTTCACAATTTTGATACTGCCATATGCGCAAAAATGGCCTCTTTTACATACTATATTAGCTAGCAAAGATTCAAGGAGAATCTTTTATTTTATGAGGTTGGCATTCTTTTAAAACCATGGGAGAGTTATGCTAATTTTGTCAGTCTCAATTTTGCGTTCATGATCGTTCAAGCATTTTATGGATTCGTTACAGATTCCCTTGGTCTTTTGAGCGATAGTATACATATGTTTTTTGATTGTTTAGCACTTGGAGTAGGATTATTCGCTGCAGTTGCAAGTAAATGGCCACCGAGTCAGAGGTTTCCATATGGGTTTGGGAAGATTGAGAGCTTGTCGGGATTTGGGAATGGGGTATTCCTCATGTAGGTAAACGTTTCCAGATGTTTGACACTGGCTAATGGCTTTCTAGACTTATTAGCATTGAAATTATGATAGAAGCGACCGAACGATTGGCGGAAGGACGAGAAACAAAACGATTGATGGAACTTTTTGTTGTCAGTTCGTTGGGATTGGCAGTCAATTTGGTGGGTATGGCTTGCTTTGGTCATCATCATCATGGACATGACCACGGCGACCACGACCACGGACATGATCATGGGCATTCTCATGAACATTCTCATGGACATTCTCATTCTCACTCTCACGACTCTCATTCCCATGATTCACATTCCCACGATTCACATTACGAACACGATCATAAGAAACAACCCTCAATTCTCCATGATGACCATTCACATGGACATTCGCATGGAGGCCATTCCCATGATAATGAAAACATGAGAGGTATCTTTCTCCATGTCCTCGCAGATACCATGGGCAGTGCTGCAGTCATTGTCTCTACCATTTTGATACATTTCGTCGGATGGTCCGGTTGGGATCCTCTCGCATCTTGCCTCATCGCAATACTTATCTTCCTCTCCTCTATCCCCCTGGTCAAAAGTAGCGCCAAGAAACTACTTTTGACAATCCCCGATGACACAGAATACAACCTACGAAATACTCTCTCTGGTGTAAGCGATTTACGCGGAGTTCAGGCCTATACCGTTCCAAAGTTCTGGTTGGGCGATAAGAATCAAATAGTATTGGGAGTTATGCATATCGTTGCGACTAGAGGATCAGATCTTGAAGATGTTTTGACAAGGACAAGAGCATTTCTACTAAGTAAAGGGGTGGATGTTGTAGTACAGGTTGAGAAAAATGGCGATGCAAGTTGTTGGTGTGGTGGAGCTGGAAGTAACAGTCGATCGAATACGAATTCGAGATTTTCATAGTTGTACAGGGTTTATGGATAGAAATTCTTTCATGGGAGCCATATCATGAGAATATGTTTGAAATAGGATATTCATGAATGGATGGATATTTTTTTAAGACGGTGATGGCAAGTTCAGAGAGCATTTAGAACTATCAGCAGCATAGTAGTAGCAAACAATGATACCATGTATATCTTCTACCCCAGTGGGTTTTTATGCTTTTTATTGTGATGTGAAGTTTACCAGATTTGTCGGCGCATCAAACATGTCTGTTTTGCAATTTTTGAAATCTTTTGAATTGAGTGAGGGTGGGAGGAGAGGGTGGGAGGGGATGAAGTGGTATATGCTATACTGTAGAGTTGACCTACGGCCTGCCTTACTCTCTGTTTACTCATTCTCATTTAGTTTGAGGATAGGAATAGGACTATGCCTTTAGAGTAGTGGGAAGTGGAATGGGATGGAATGGGATGGGATGGGATTGTATAACACAGTGTTTGTGATACTAATTGCAAGATTACCTAAACTTTACCTAGGTAGGTAGTAAGAGAATGTTGTCGATAGTATAATAGTATAGTCCCATAACAATACTTCTTATCCTCTTTATTATTTTAATTTATTTATCTTGATCTGATTAATCCCGAGGTTAGATGGTTCATTCATCTAATGATTCCAAGGTTCTGATCTTATTGCTTTGATTTTGATTTTGATTTTGATTTTGATTTTGATTTTGATTTTGATTTTGATTTTGAT
>NGKG01000021.1:392433-403533 GCA_002162505.1 Myriosclerotinia scirpicola | reverse complement strand
TGATTTTGATTTTGATTTTGATTTTGATTTTGATTTTGATTTTGATTTTGATTTTGATTTCTAATGGTAAAAGTATGTTTAGTAGTATTTGATAGTATTTGATAGTATTTGATAATATCCGATACCAGATGTTTGTTTTTAGGGTTAGGAAAGGGGATTACTGCTGTATAGAGAAAAGAAATGGAGGGAGAGGAAAGGGGTACAGACCGGGTGATGAAATTCGGTATGGAAGTGGTATGAAAGTATTGACCGATTTACATACGTTGGAGAAGATATTCCTCGCAAATTCGTTTCCGCTTGCAATATCTTGGAACCATGAATTCATCACTCCCAGACCAGGCCCACGGGCACCTTTCATCCAGCTCGGTATCACCTGGGCTAGCTATAAGTCCCGGCAGGCAGGCGATTCTGTAAGACGGGGAGTTCGTGGGAGTATGTAGATCTCCCTTAGCTCCTTTGGCGATGCAGATCGATGTGCCGTGTATGTGAGAATGAAGTTGTGGATGATGAATCTATCGAAAATTCGAAATTGATGGTGGGTTTGAGCGCCTGCTTGCGCTCTGATAGGTCGGCGTGAAAAACGAGGGGTGATATCTTTGTAGTTTCGCATGGTGTTGTCTTGTTCGGATATGGCTTCATTGTGCGCTTGTGAGATTACTAAGGCTTTTATTATGGTTGTTGGGGGTTTTGATTCTTGATTTTTTTGGGAGTATAGGCGGTCTTGTTTTTTTTTTTTGCACGAAATATGGCGTGTTTTTCATCCGGGTTTATTCGCACCAGGTGGCTTCTCGGGAGAGTTGGGTGATCTTTTTTGGAAAGTTTGTTTGCTGTTAGATGGGTTTGAAGATGTGTTATTGGGGGTGTGCTTGGTGGTTTGGATGCAGAAGGGAAATGAATGGGTTTTATTATTTTTGAATGGTTTGGAAGATTGGGTTGGAAGATTTGTTTGAAGATTGGGTTGGAAGATTGGGTTGGAAGATTGGTTTGAAGGTTTTAGTTGACTGGACAGTGGAAACTATACAAATCGGGAGTCTTTCATACATTGAATCGGGTCTGATAGTCTGGACTATTTGACACCCTGAGATGCATCATAGATGTGCAGTGGGGGACAGTGACTTATAATCTTTTAGTTCAAGGGTGTTATTACTTTCCTCTCTTTGCGTTTGCGTCTTCTCTTTTTTGCTATTGCTTCTCGGGGCTTTCTTTTTCTTCGTTGTGGGCATTGATGCTGGCTGCGTGGGATATTGATGTTGATGTTGGTATTATCTGCTGTAGTGTATGTTTGTTGTGATAGACATACTCTTTTTCAAATATGATAATCTAATGTTAGAATCTGAAAACACAAAATAGCTTGAATATGGTAGAAAAGACCTGGATGTTTTCTCCCCCTTCACCCCCAGGGGTGTTTTCCACGAAAAGTTTAGCTAGCAGCTTCATGCTTCTCGTTGTTCTTTTCTCCAATATTTTTTCATGGTTACTGTTACGTTGATGATCATCTCCTTTTTATCTTTTAACTTTTAACAATATCTTTTGGTTCGTCATGATTCATTTTTTTTTCGAGAATATTAATAAAGTATAGGTGATGAGGCAGCCAGGCTGCTAAGTCTGTTTTGATCGTTATACGTCTTGCGATCGTTATATACCTTGTTATCAATGCAAAAAATGAGGTCATAGCATTGAGTGCGTGGCAGCATCGCAAACGAAGGGTCGTGCCGGTCATCCCAAGATGGGCAGCGATGTATTCATCTCTCTGTTAGATCCTAGGGAACACCATGGATCGCTCAAACGGCCTTTGATTAATGATATCGCTGAAGCAACTATGGATCATAATGCATGCATGGTTAATTCATTTTTGACTTGTCGAATCATTCGTTTTAGGACATTCGCTAATAAAGCGAAAATAGTTGAAGCTTCACTTCGTGATATGCATGGCCGCAAATTTACCAAATTGTAGAAGAGATCTTTACTACCAGATACCGAGAACCAAGATAGAGAGAGCTCCAAAGTGTATTGAACGCGCCGCTAATAAACTTTTTTGGTCAACTCCAGATGGTTCTGTCCTAGCCGAGTCAACTCTAGCCGATTCTACCCCAGCTAGGTCTACTCCAGGCAGTGTCTCCCTAGTCCTTGAAAGAGTGCACGATGAAGCATGTTTCCGGAGAGGAATGGGAGGAGGCAGAATTGATTGACATGGTAGCTTTGCTTTGAACTAGATTACTTTGGCCTGAGCTTGATAATGAACTGTGATATGAGTTTATCAATAATGAAGAAGCAGAGGAATAAAATAGATGTTAGACATGATCTTTGTACTTGTTTATGTTGGTGATATATTCCAGTCTCGGTCAGGGACAGCAGAATTAAAATATGATAGTGAATTAACTTAGAAGAAAAAAAAATATCTTAATCGGGCGCAATCTTAATTTAGAGTCTTTATCCATTTTTCTTTTATTTTTTTCATGCTAGGAATAGACGTTCAAAGTCAAACAGATGTCTGGTAGCACCGAGACCTTTGGCAGCGTATGAGATATTTGAATTCGAACAAACCAGCAGCTCCAAAGATCTTCAGCATCTTCAGAGAAATTTGAGACCTCTCAGTCTCACAAACAACTTCATCCCCAGAGAACCAGTTATTCCAGCATGATTGAAAAGAATTCTGCTGCACCTCACACACAGATGGAGACCATCATGGATGGCAACTCTTCAATAAAACCTACTGGTAATAAACAGACACCTAACTTCTATGTTAATGTTATCCCTGGCTAATTGTGTTACTAGTGGTGCAAACTCAAACCTCCGATCACATCACTCATACAATTGTCATTAAACCTCTTCCCGATGAGGCATTCCCAATTGAAAATCTTCCGAATACGGGTCCAAGCAAGAGAGCTACTCTTAACCTTGTCACCGAGCAAACAATATATGCACTCCAAACCTATCGCACCACAAACACCACTTCTCCACCTCTACCTGGCACAAAAACACTACTTAAGTTTGAAAAGTGTCATCATCTCAACCCTTCTATCTTCTCGGCTCCCGACCATCCTTTTTTCAAGGATATCCATATTGTTGAGATCTGCGGTCATGATTCTTTCAACATATTCGAATGGGTAAAGAACTCTGCCAATCTTTGGGGGAAGGCTGGAAAAAAATTAAAGGTTACGGATTATTTCCCTCTGCCTGTAGGATTTGGAAATGATACGGAATCTTGGCCTGGTTATTGCGATATGCAATGCTGGAACTTGTACATGGCAGCGGATCTTCTCTGGTCTTACACGGCAAGACTTTCCCAATTGAGGTTGATCTCCGCAACATCCATCAAAGAGAAGCTGGGCTCGATGATGGGAGAGGAAATGTATCGAAAGACATATCCAGACGAATCTTTCGAAGACTATCTCATCGATACCGGACTCATAACCATGGAATCCATCGGTCTCATCCAAAACGCCAAATGTCGGCGTGGACCCGCCAACATGAAGGCGAAGCAGACAACGGCGCAATCACTCAGCGAATTCGCGCTTTATACATTCCTCAAACACCAACTCCGCAAGGTCGATCCGGAGTATCGGGGCGAGGCACTCGATGATACGCATGGTGTGGCGCCGGAAGATATGACGCCGTATGAACTTTCCATCTGGAACAAAGGGAAGAAATACACGCATTTGTATAGGTGCTGTGGTTGTGGAAACTACAAGCCGGAGATCTTGTTCCCCTTTTGTAATTTGGATGAGGCGAAGGTTTTTAATTTGAAGAAGAGGGATTTGGAGGGTGGGTTGGTTTATGATTATGATTATCATAATGCTGTCGAGTGTATTTCTTGTGTGGAGGGGAGGAAGATGGTGGGGTATTATGAGAGGTTGAATAGGCAGAAGGATTTGTTTAATGCTACGAATTGAGGGGATTGCGTGTTTAGGATATAGTAGACTAGTTTAATTGAACAATTTGTAATCATAATAATGTTCAAGTGGCCTTAATGGAAATGTTACACTAAATCATCTGACATTCCTTAAACTATGTTATAAATTTTAGTGCTTACAGAGAGATTACATGTACTCATCTTATATAAGTCAACTTTCGTTTCCTCAATGTCTCATTCTTGCTCATTTACCTACCACTTATATATAGCAATTTGTAATTACAACCCTAACTTTCTAACATCTATTTCAACGATTACTACTCTCCTCCATTCCATGTACGAATATAGAGCTTAAATCTTCTTTCTATACTCCAGAAAAAACTCACTGTTATCCGTATCCTCTTTCTATAGCCTCCTAATGCCCCACTGCTCTATCGACTTCCTTCATTCTATTCTGTCTCTTATTAGCTATTATCCCATTCATTTATCCATCTAATTCAATAAATATATACTATCCATTCGCTTTTACAAATGATATAGTTCTTAGTATTCGATCAAACAATAGACAATATAATATATTCTTCCTAAATTTTATAGAGTCTAACCCTTATTAGCTAAGAATCGATCAACTATTACAAATTTTCATCCTTTCCATTCTTCGCTTATCCCTTTGAGTTTTCTCTTTCAGCTCATACATTCAATACATATCACGCATATAGTTTTCAAAAGAATTAGTTAATCCACCAACTGCTATTATAAGATTATACACTATCCTTTCTCCGCCAGTAGCTATGGAGGCTTTAATGTGCTCATTTTATCAAGCTAAGTTCTACTAATAAAAACAAAACATCAGAGTAAAGTCGAGTTCGCGGGAAGGAATTATTCAAACGCATCAAGGTGAGAATTGAAAATCTGCAGAACTTAATTGTGATATAGGCTCTGTGTATACATACAAGTACCCCTGTATTCGGCTATAGATTGGACTCGCTTATATCCATCCTCATGATTAGTAGCCAGTACCAAGCGATTAACACAAGGATTTTCAACAAAAAGAATTGAATTGAAAGATTTATAAAAAAATAAATCAAATCAAGGGTTGACAGAGAGTTATAGTATATCTTTGCAATTATCACGGCATAGGAAGGGTACTAGGTAACAAGACGATATTCTACAAGGGGAGTGAGAAGGTCATAGGGCAAGGGCCCACTATATGGAAGTAGATGCCTTAGGCATCTACTTCGACTAAGCTAACTAACTAGGAACAGGTAGTGAACCCGTGACAGCAATATTGCCGTATTTATGTCATTGAAGAGAAACACGGAGACAGGAACAACCTTTCACCGAGCTTAGTAGTTTAATACCTCAATCATAAAGCCCACAACTCTTATGAACAAAGCTCTAGAGACCATCACCTCGCCAAAGAGGAAGAAGAAGACTGTACCACAGCCATAAGAACCCACGGAAAGTCTTACCTACTACAGAGCAAAAATTTGTTCAGCAGTACGGAGCCTTTGATCGATGTGGTCAGGGGTGGGTATAGGGTAGGGTATACCTGGGGTTTTTTGGGGGGTTTTTTGTTGGTTTGATAATCAGGTTTACTTTGTAAAATGGTATTAGAGAATAGTATTAGGGAATAGTATTAGGGAATAGTATTAGGGAATAGTATTATGGAATAGTATTAGAGAATAGTATTAGATAATAGTATTAGATAATAGTATTAGATAATAGTATTAAACAATAGTATTAAACAATAGTATTAAACAATAGTATTAAACAATAGTATTAGAAAATAGTATTAGAGAATAGCATTAGATAGTAGTATTAAATAGAAGTTGAAGCTGAAAGACGTAATAGAACTAGTTCGGTTTTAGACGATAATATATGATTGTTTATTAAAACTGAAATAGCATTAACTTTGAATAACTCTATAAGACGATTATCTAACTAAAAACTTGGGGTAATACTTATACTTGACTAATTTTCAAAGTAAATACTTTATAAGCTTTAAAAACCCGAATGGGGTACGAATTCTCGCTTATGGCATGCAGAGCTAGTCAATTGTTATTTTTTTTATTTGCTATTACACGATCTAGATATACTGATTTGGCTCGGTGCATATTTGGACCTTCTCCAAGCCTTTGTGAAATCGTCACAATAACCGACGTATGAATGCGTAAATGGAGGAGATTAGGAAGTAGAAAGGTTAGCGGGTATCGTCATGCAAATTTGTACACTCTGTGGGTAAAGTTGGGATAATTAGTCAATTATTACTATAAGATTACATAAGAACTCGCTAGTTACCAGCTAGTGAGCTTGGAATGATATATATAATTCTTAATTCACATTTCTTTTTTTTAATCTATATTAACCTGGGTGATCCAACTGTGTTATGGAGCATTGTATCCATCTGCGATGGGGCGGTATGAGTATCGTTTGAAAGATGTAGGCGAAGAGCTGTGGAAAAGTTGTCTATTGTACAATCGTGACGCAGCCGTGACACAATCGTAATAATATAGATTTGTGAATAATATAGATTTGTGAATAATATAGATTTGTGAATAATATAGATTTGTGAATAATAAAACTTGTAACTTTATTCGCAACTATGAAATACTCTAAAATTCCACTTCGAGCTAAAGGCCTGTTTGGCAGCCGAGTAAATACTAACCGGTAGTATTTTATATACTACTAATCGGTCAATAATATATAAAAGGTTATAAAAAGTAATATTTAAAATAGTAAAAGTGTTTAGCAACTTTTTAAATACTAGTATTTCAAATATATTAATATATTATTTGAAGTTATATTCTTAATAGTAAATTATCCCAATCAATAAAAAATCTTTAAGATTTAATATAAAAAGCTTTCAATATATTTAACATTTTTAACCTTACTGTTGCTTTATATACTATCGCTTTATAATATAAAGCTTAATATATAACACTATACTATCGAAAAAGCCTCCTGTTACTTTTACAAAGCTAGCTTTAGCTACTACTACTAGAAAATCTAACTTCACCTTGGTTTAGTTAAAAAAGTGTCACGAAAACCAGGGTATTATCGTGAGGCTATGCCGAGCCGGTTATATTACCCATGCGGCATGGGTTGATCACACCGCTCTACTGGTCCCCAGTAGAGCCGCGCGTTCTCCCCACCAAAGGTGGTGTGATTCCACTGCCGTATAGGGTAGTGATCAACGCTCAGCACCTGTATATATCCGCCGGAGGATCCGTAGGATCTTCAGCAAGCTCTAGCAACATACATTTCTTACCACTTGCTTTTTCCTGTACTCTTGCTTAGGTGATCATACTGCGTGACAAAAAGCTGTTTTTCTTTTTTATTAATATTATATAAAAATATATTGATAAAAACTATACAGAAAGTAAATCCTTTAGAAAGGTTAATTATACTATAATAGTTGTAGAACTTCAAGTTTATTATATTTAAGATTTAGAAGGTATTATTAATAATATTATTATTAAAGATTAAATTAAAATAAGATTTGAATAGGTATATAATATTTTAATATATGAATTTGAAGCTATATTTAATATAGTTTTATAATTTAAACTTAAATATAAACAATGGATTTAGCTAAAAGATCAAACTAGTTTTGAATAGAATATCGAAAAGAATAAAATATATGTAGAAAATAAGTATTGGAAGGATCTTTTTAACAATCCTAAAAACAAAAAAGATTATATTTAGTTTAAAAAGAACAATTATTAATAAATTACTAATTTTCAAGAAATATTAAGGGATACATTAGTTACTAATAGATATACTAGAATAGTATAATCTATTAGTATTACTACTATTGAAATAGTACAAAAAAAGACTCAAGATATTGTATTCCAAAAAGTTATAAAAACTAAATTATTAAGACTATCAATATAACAATTTAATAGATTACTTTTTCTTAATAATAATTTCGATGATCCCTTTTATATTAATTATCGAATCTTATTTTTAAATAAAGAATTATTTAGATAATCCTTTATTAACTTTGATTTGCTATTAGCTACACTACACTTTCGATTTATATAGTTTCGTTTTGCATTTTTTTTTTAACTTCTTGAATATCTATATCTACTACCAATATTGCTATTGGTACAATAGTAACAACTTTTTAAATAAAACTTTTTAAATATATAAATATTATAAAAAAGAAAAGCACATCAAAAAAGCTAGGAGCTAAAAATATATCAAAAATATTGGCAAGAAATAATTTATCTAATGCAATTGCATTAGTTGTATAACAAATAGAAATTACAATTGAATAAAGATATATCAAATAGAAAGTTAAATAGTTTATATAGTATTAAACAAATAAATTTATTCAAATATATTATTTTAAAAAATTATTAAAGTTTTTTTGATTTAAACAAATTGCAATATTTAAGAATTTAAATGTACTAGTTGCAGATTATTTTAATAATAAAATATTTTATATATAAATAAATACAATAATTAATATACTCCCAAATATTGCAAAAGATACATTAATAAACTTATATTTCGAATATATTAAATTTATAATAAATCAATTATATTTAAAACTAAAAAAGCTAGAAATGTTAAATATATATATAAAAATAAATTATTAAGAAAAAAGATATAATTGAAGGCAAAAAAAAAACAAGTTAGAATTAATACTATTAAAAATGATAAAGAGCTTGTATTAGATATAGATTCAGAAAATGCTGAATATGATCCTAAAACAAAAAAACTAAAAAATTAATATACTTCAATGCTTTTTAATACTATTATTATATACTATATATTGCTTAAATATATTTAATGTAATATTATCTTTAAATATATCTATACTTGATTTAATTGCTATTGATTTTGATATTGCTTGCTATTTCTAAAACTTTTAATTTTTTATATCTAATATAATTTTACCTTTTTCTCTTACTTCAAATATATCATCTATCAACTCTGCTTTTATACCTTGTTATTGTATATAGTTATATAATATATAGTATATATAAACAATTCAAATTTGATTTAATAATAAATATTTTAATATTATTCGTAAATATAAAAAACGACATTTTAAAACATTGAATATATACTTAATCTTATTTTATAATAAAATATATCAAAAGTTAAACAGCTTTTACAATATTTTAAATGTTTTGCTAGAAATATATTGCTTTTTAAAATAATACTAAGTTTTTTTATATAAAATCAAAAGCGTTCCTGTATTGGTATAACTAATATCTCCTAGATAGTATTTGCTATTTAGTATTTCAAATTCTTTATTCTGTATAATATCTTTAAACATTTATTGATTATTAACAAATCCTTTTTATTTTACATATACAAAGTAGAATTGAAAATCGAATATATATACCGCAAATACATTTTGAAAAAGAAAATGCTTTCTATTCCAAAAGAATGTTTGGTTTTATTTATTAAAATATATTACAATCTATATACTATTTAATACATTTATACAATTGTCGAAAAAACCATTATATTTAGAATTATTAAGGATTCAATTATAAAAAAGCGATTCCGCTATAAATAGTTTAATAATATACGTATAAAGTATATTTATAATATCAAAGATTTCATAGAAAATGCAAAAAACAATTTCCCCTAATTTTTGAAACTCTTTTTGTGTTAAGAACCAACCTCGGAGATTCAGCGATTGGGTTTTGGACCAAAGGCGCACACTAAAAAAAGCAATATAGCATTCTTATTTAATGTATTTAATAAGATCCTTAGGAAAACTCTGCAATTCAGAAATTGTATAATACCCTAACAAAACCTCGATGTTTTGCTATCACAAACAATTATATTTTAATAATTTGGGTATTCTTATCTTTTAAAAAATAATAAAAAGTTTTAGTTTATTATATATTACATTAATTCATTACTTATTTATTCTAATAATTTTTTTTATTCTTTTAAATAAGTAATCTATTAATAAATCCTTTTACTACCCCTTTAGTATTCTTTTATATACAAAATAGTTAATACCCACAATATTTTTAGGTTTAAAACCAAAAACTTAGTACAAGTTATATTACCTAAAAAAATTTCTTTAAAAGAATTTGAAGATTTTTTTAAAAAAGAATATTTGAAAAATATTTAAAATCTAAATGATTATATTTTTTTTTTTTAATAATAATCCAATGTATATATAGAATCCTTATTGCAAAAACAATTTAAAACTATTCAAGCTGAAATGGAAACTATAAAAAAATCTTGAGAACAAAAACTTTAAGAGATATTTGAAGTAATCATTACTTATTTTATAAATAAACAAAACTAAATTGTTTATATTCTTACAATCATTATTATCCCAATAGAACTTTGATGTTAATCCCCCTTTTAAAGTAAATTTTTGAAATTGCAGAAACTATTTTATTATAAAAACTAAGGATTTTTTTTTTAAATAGAAATTATATTTCATAACAATAATAAATACCACTTCCCAATTAATAAATAAAAAATTAATTACATTATTCAATATTTTAAAAGATTTTTATTAGTAATTTAACGGTACTACAAAAGTAACAAAATTAAAACAAGAATAATTTGGGAAGATTTTAGAAATCATATATACAACACCATTATAAATAAAAGTAATCAATAGTATTTAGCTATTTAACAAATTATATAGGCAAAACAAATGTCTAATTAAAATATAAACGATTTTATATTCTATTTGAACAATTTAAAAGAAAACATTAAAGTTAAATTAAATAATATTAAAAAAGAACAACTTCTAACCAACTTATTACCAATGATCGCTAAATACATTTTTAAATTACTTTAATAATCAATTATTAAAAATAAATTTATTAAGTAGATTTATTATTTCGAAAGTATTAACAAAATATATTGTAATCGAACAAATAATAAAAAACTAAAAAACATGTAAACAAAACAAAATAATCCTTTTTATAATTTTTAATATTTAAAAAAATATCCCAAACATTTCAAACTTAATACAACAACAAAATTCAATAAAACCCCTATGGTATTGTATATAGCGTACCATGCGGCGATTTTTGCTCAATACGATTTTACAATCTGATATACTATTAGCTAATCTTTAAATATATTATCTGATATATAAACTTTCCGTCTGATAATATATTATCATCTTATAAAATTGCTATACTGTCGTCTGATATTAAAAAGTTATAATTTTACAAAATAAATACTATAATACTATAATACTATAATACTATAATACTATAATACTATAATACTATAATACTATA
>NGKG01000021.1:381733-391819 GCA_002162505.1 Myriosclerotinia scirpicola | reverse complement strand
AATTTTAATAATTTTAATAATTTTAATAATTTTAATAATTTTAATAATTTTAATAATTTTAATATATAGTTAACAATTTTTATTATTTCTTAGAGTTTATTATAATATAAATGATATAATTAAATAATTTATATTAATATTAGTATTATTAGTATTATTAGTATTATTAGTATTATTAGTATTATTAGTTTTATTAATATTATTAGTATTATTAATCTTATTAATCTTATTAGTTTTATTAATTGTTGGCTTGCCGATATATATATTCTCACTACACAGGTACGCAGTAATGTTTTTTTGATATAGAAAAATAGAAAATTTTATTTTTTGTTTAATAGTATACAATTTAAGCTTTTTAATTAGTTATAATTAAATCTAAGAAAAAGTTTAAGTTTTTTTTTTTTAAATTAATATTTAAATCAATATTATTATTTCAATATAATATATAAAATAATAAAGAAAATTTTATATATATTAATATTAATACAAACTATTCAAATATATAGTTTATATTAAAATAAATTTTAAAGTATAATAAAAATTGTTGAATATATACTAAAACTATTAAAATTATTATAAAAACTATACATTTTGATAAAGTAATCAAAGCTTTTAATATTGAAGTTTTAAATTAAAGTTATATTTAGAGATTATTAAATATGCTTAAAGTAGGTTTGATTTAAAAGTTTTTCAATAATATTATTATACTACTATACTACTATATTACTATACTACTATATTACTATATTACTATACTATTATATTAAACTATTATATTAAACTATTATATTAAACTATTAATAATAAATATTAATAATAAATATAAATAATAAATATTAAAATAATAAAAAGCAAGCCGATTTTAAGCCTGCAAGTTAATATAAATAATATAATCAATATAAACAATATAAACTTTAATAAAATTTATAAATTAAAACTTATAATAAAACTAAATTTAAATTATACTTTCTCGAAAAGCAAGGGGTCCGGGGGCTCGCAGGCCCCTAGTATTATTAGTATTATTAATATTATTAGTTTTATTAGTATTATTAATATTATTAGTATTATTATTATATATAAAAAATTTTAATATTTTAACATTATTGTTAATAAATATTATAAAAAAAACATTAGACGATACTAGTATTTTTTTCGGACGAAACCTATTATCAAACGATATAAAATTTAACTATTCTCTAATCAATTATTATCTGAAATCGTATTAAGCAGAAATCGCTGCATGGTACGCCATAATTGTAATCCCAAAAAAGAAATAAATCTTAATCCCCTATTTTAAATAAACCTAAAAAAGGATTTTTAGCAAAGTTTTTTTGCACTACAATCTATTTTAATTATTCAAAACTAAACCATTTCTCCATTATTTGCCAGAATTTATTTAAATGTAAATATTATAAAAGAGATTATTTGTTGTTTTAATATTCCAATATAAAAGCAAAAACGAGAATTACAAAAAAAAAATAGATCTAATATTTATTTTAAATATTTTTGTAATGTTAAGTTTAAATTAAAAAAAACGAATTACTTTTATTATTATTACTAATTTTAAAATTAAAAAATAATTAGTATTCTTGCGATATTTTATTAATTTAGAAACAAAAGCAAATATTATATAACAAAATAAATATATAAAATAAAATTAGAAATTAATTAACAAAAAAGAAATACTTTTAATAATCGCTATTAACGTTAATATATATTTATATAGTAATCATTAATTTATAATAAAAACGATAAATATTAAAAAGAAAAAGTAAACCCACTTCTACCTTTTCATAGTAACTATCCTAAAATTATTATATATAAATATTATTTTAAATTTATTTTAATTAAAAGCAATAAATCTAAATATTAATTAAAAATCAATAGTATTATACTTTTACCCCAAATTAAAAAAGCTAAAAATAATCTTAACAAAAACTATAAAACAAAAGATACAAAAAAATACATAAATCTATACTATTTTTCTAATACTTTAATTTAACTTTTAAAGGATTTGTAATAGTCGCTAAATCCTTATATTAAAAAAACTAAAAATATTTTAAAAATATAAAGATTTGGAAAAAGTTTTCTTAGAAAAAAATAATAATTTATTATTTAACTACTATCTAATAAAATATTATATTGATTTTAAACTTGAGATTATTTTTTTTTAAGAATTTGTATATACTTTATTAAAAAAAGAATTAATTATTTTAAAAAAATATTTTAATAAATATTAGAAAAAGGGATAAATATAATGATTTATTAACTCCACTAAAACCCCTATTATATTTATATTTAAAAAAAACGAAAATTATTAATTATATATCGATTATTAAGGGCTAAACTATATTATTAAAAAAGACCATACCTTTTTGCTTTTTATTAAAGAATCTTTAAATTGTTTAAGAATAAATATAATTTTCATAAAACTAAATCTTAAAAATATTTACCATTATATTTATATACAGGAAAACAACAAATAAAAAACAGCATTTTGTATACAATACAAACAATTCGAATATTTAATTATGCTTTTTAATTTAACTAATACTTCTACTACTTTTTAAATTTATATTAATTAAACTTTAATTAAATTAATTGATAGTATATGTATAATATATTTTGATAATATCTTTATATATTCAAAAAACAAAAAATCGTATACATAAAATATTCAATAAATCTTCAAATATTTGATAAGGTATAAGCTTTATACTAAACTTAAGAAATGTATGTTTAATATTAATCAAATAGAATTCTTAAAGTTTATAATATTGAGAAAAAGTATATTTATAAAGTTTAACTATATTTAAACTATTATAAAATAGTTTATATTTAAATTATTAAAAAATATATAAGTTTTTTTAGAATTTGCAAACTTTTATCACCATTTTATTGTTGTATATTTAAAGATATTTGCTAATATAACTATCCTTATAAAAAATATAAAAAAAAGAAAATCTATCTTAAAATTTATTTAAAATTAAGATACTCAAAAGTTTTTTGATGTATTAAAAAAAACATTCATACAAACAAATATACTTCAACATTTCTAATTATTATTATATATTTTAATAAAAACAAATATTTCAAGATTTACTTTAAGTTACATTCTATTTTAATTATTTTTAAGTATTAGAAAGGTAATAATTAACTATTAATATCCTATAGTATTTTATTTTTACAAACTTATTTTAATTAAATAAAAATATTTTATATATAATTAGGAACTTTTTACTATATATATCACCTTTATATAATAGCAATATTATATCGTAAGTATATAATATACAATTCTAATTAAAATAGATTATAATAGCTTATAATACTTTATAATTAAAAAAAAGCTAAATAATTAATAAATAAGATAGGTTGAAATACTAATAGTTTATAACTTTAATATTGAATACAAATTCAAAAAACTAAATTTAACTAATAGTTTTTTGCAGCGCCCAAATTACAAAAGCAAATCAATAAGTTTTCTAGAAATACTATTTATACTTTAAAATAA
This sequence comes from Myriosclerotinia scirpicola, assembly GCA_002162505.1. Taxonomy (NCBI): domain Eukaryota; kingdom Fungi; phylum Ascomycota; class Leotiomycetes; order Helotiales; family Sclerotiniaceae; genus Myriosclerotinia; species Myriosclerotinia scirpicola. Next base: position 388,305 of record NGKG01000021.1, on the reverse strand, counting down.
ATTAAAGAATATTATTATTATAATAGCTATATATTATAAATTTTATACTAAGATTAAACCCTTTTAATATATTATAAACTAATTTCAAAAAAAAAAATATAATTTACTATTTTACGAACCTAAAATTATATTAATTGATACTAATTACAAATAATTAATATTATATTAAATTGTTAAAATAATAGTTAATAATAAAATAATATTTGAATTTATATTAAAACTAATAAAAAATACTTTATTATATTTTCAAAAAAAAGATGATTTTATAAAGAATAAAAAATATTTAAAATTTCGATTATAGTCTACTAAAAACGCCAAATTATAAAAAGTTGATACTAATAGTTTAGTTTTTTTTAAAAACAAAGTTTTTGTATTGTATAATATATTTATATATATAAAAATTCTTAAAACTTATTATAATAATCTAATAACAGATTATTAAAAAGTCTATAAAATAATTAAAATAATTAAATCCAAATACTATTAGTTTAATATTAATTAAAATATTAAAAAGTATATTAAGTTTTATACAATATATTAAAAAACTGTAGTAAAAAGATATTAGCCTTATAGCAAACTTTAAACATTGTTTTTGCCTACAAAACTATAAAAAAAAATAACTATAAATTTTATTATAAATCTTTTGCTTTTAAAAGTTAGTAAATATATGTACAATAATGTTTTATTAATAATAGATAGATTTATAAAACTATTATAATATATATTAGTAAATAAAACAATCATTATGTTAAAATTAGTTGATATTATAATAACTTGAATATTTAAAAACTTTAGGGTATTGAAAAATATTATATTGGATAGAGGATTATAATTTGTTACAAAATTTTAGAGTAGTTTTTTATTTTATTTATATATACAAAAAAAACTATTAATAATATTTTATTTGTAGATTGATAATCAAACAAAACAATAAAACCAAAACCTCATTTATTATATTAGTTGTTATACAAACTAAAGATAAAACGATTAAGCTTTATTATTATTTTTCGTCGAATTCATATATAATATTATATAGTATAGTGCAATCAATAAAACATCTTTCAAAGCTATGTATGGCTTTTAACCTACTTTTATGTATATTGGTGGGGATGCTGATGTAGAGAAGAGGGTGTTGGCTACAAAAAAGCAAATCGAAGCATTTTAATTAAAAAAAGAAAAGCTAAAGGAGTTTTGGATAGAAGCTATAATAAAACAAAGCAAATACTACAAAAAGAATCTACTTTGGTATTTTAATATCAATAAAAAAGTAATGCTAAATATTAAGAACATTAAATAGCTATGATCAAAAAAGAAATTTTCAAATAGGTTTATAGGCTTTTTTATAATTATAAATATTAAAAATAGTGGATAAACATATAAATTGTTATTACCTTTTATATATAAGATATATAACATTTTTTATGTTTTATTATTTGAATTTTGGTATCAATAAAACAATGTTGAGGATTTATTGCTATTTGAAGAAATAGAGGGAAGTATTGAATACAAAATCGAAAAAATACTAGTATATAGGAAAAAAGGTTGTAAATATTAATATTTAATTAAATAAAAAAAATATAATTTATTAAATAATATTTAGGAAAGTATTAAAAACTTAGTTTATGTTAAACGTTTGCTATAAGATTACAAAAACAAAAGTACATTGTTATTACAACAATAGATTTAAAAGACTAAAAAAACTTAATTATAAAAAACTTATTAAATCTAATATTTATATTAATTTTAAGAAAACCTTTTTATTATAAAGTTTAATCAAAGCTGCTGCCTCAATCAATAATCCAATTTCATTATTAATATCATTTAAATCGATATCGGAATTAAGCTTATAATATTATTTAATATTTATTTAATATTTTAATTTAGCTTTAGAGTTTTTAGCTCTAAAATTGAATTGTTAAGCTTTTGAAAACAATTCAATAGTGTTAATAAGCTTTACTAAAATAAAAACTAAAAGGTTAAACTAACTTTAATGAAAAACGAATATTTCGATTAAAATCAATAGATGGTAATAATGATTTATTAGTGTTTTTATTATTACTTTTCTTTTTTTTTTTCTTTGTATTCTTTGCGATTTTTTTATTGGGAGCTTCTTTATAAGCCTGCATGGTTTTTTGTACTATAGATTAGGTATATATTAAATATAGTATAATATTACTTCTTTGTTAACTTTTTGCTTTTTTATTTTTTTTACTCAACAAATTATTGGGAATTATTTTCGCTTTATTTTTGCTTTTTGTTGTAGTAGTTATACTTTTAGGTTTGATTACTGAAATAATACTTTTTATTATTTTCGCTGTTTTTTTTAATTTTGTTTTTGTTTTGGGCGTAATTTTTTTGGTTGGTTTTTTGGTGGGTTTTAAAGGCGTTGCTGGCGCTGTGTTGTTGTTTTTTGTTTTTTTGTTAGACGAATTCTTTAAGCGATCCATAATTTTGTTAAAAAGACTTAATTGTGTTTAAACAAATATCTATTAGTTTATTAAGTATATATTATTAAATTAAGGATTATTTATATAAGTACGAAAAGAATTTAAAAAAGTACAAAACATTGTATTGAATTTGGTTATTTGGCAGTTTAATACTATTATTGCTTTGTGGGTATTTTTGGGTTTGTAAGTGAGATTTTGTTTTTTGCTGCTTTGAATAAAAGTTTTTATTGTGTTTTTGTATTTGGCTTAGCATTGTGTTAATTTGGTGTTCGCTGTGTTTTTTTTGGCGGACTCTGTTGTGGTTTCTGAGTATAAGTTTTTTAGATGAAAGATATGATTTATAGTTGTAGCAAAAGAAGCTAGTACTGCTTTGTAAAGTTTTTGTTTATGACGATATTTGTTGTAAACCACTTTGGATTTTTTCACTATGTTATATATTTGGTTTAGAATAGAACTATTGTTTTGAATGATTGATGGCGATGCATAAACGATTAGTTTCAAACACCACAAACAAACTGGGTAAGCCAACGGTATTACTTCTACATCAGAACGTGTAGTAATTTTTATGTTAGGTTTTGATATAGTGAGTTAAATATATATTAATAAAAACAATAAAATGGTGTGGGGATATAGGGTTGAAGTGTATAATAGAAGTTAATGTTGTGGGGAAAAAAGCACATCTTATTTATTATTTTAAAAACTTTTAGTTACGCTAGTGATTAATATGGTTACGCTGGCGATGTGTTATTAATGCGCTGCACCGTATTTCTATGTTTAATTTAGTTATGAGATTTCTCGAAGCGAGAAATTTAAAAAGGAGGGCTTTGTTAAAAACCAACCTCGGAGATTTGGCGATTGGGTTTTGGACTGAAGGCGTATGTTAAAAAAAGCAGTATAGTATTTTTATTTAATATATCTAGCAAAATCCTTAAAAAAACTTTGCAATTTGGAGATTGTGTAATGCTTTAGTGGAACTTTGGTATTTCGTTGTTGCGAACAATTATACTTTAATAACTTGGATATTCTTATTTTTTAAAAAATAATAAAAAGTTTTGGCTTATTGTGTACTATGTTGATTTATTGCTTATTCGTTCTAACATTTTGTACTAAATAATTAATTGCAAATTGTTTTAATATAAAAAGAAATATATAGATTTTTTTTTAAATAGAAATGTATTTAAATACTCGAAGTTCTATATGTTTAATACAAAAATTAATAAAAGCTTTAAAAGTATATAAAAGTATTTGTAATTATTCTTAGCAATAGTATAAGTAAGTTATATTAAAGAGATTTATAGTTTTATAATGTCTTTTTTAAAAAGCAGTTCTATAATCTTTCTTATTATAATAAACTGTTTTCCAATATTACATATTATTCCCAGTAATAATTGTAGCAAAACATTCAAATTCAATATCAAAATTATCCCAAAATAGATTATAGCAAATGCGATAAATAGAAGTAGCCATATTAGTAATATATATAATAGATATTGTAGTACAAATATTATATACTGAAAGTTGAATAGTTTTTTTTTTTTAATATCTAATATTTCGAAATTTTGTATGAAGATAAATATTAGTAGTTGGCTAGTAATATTTAAATATTACATATCAAACAGAAAATTATAAATTTTATAAATACTACCTTTCAAATACTATAAATACCAGTATTTACTCGGCTGCCAAACAGGCCCTAAATTAAACTTTAAGACACTGAGATACTTGTAAGTATTTTTCGAACAGTTATATGGATATTGATTGGTTAGTCAGCAACGTGTCATTCGTACGTGCATCCAAGTGTGACAGCCGCGACGTCACGACAGATTTATTTACATCATCAATGCATTGATAGAAATGAGTATTCATTAGTATTATCATCAAAAAGAACATTTCCCACGATAATAATCGAATCCTTCGTTAGATGGCCATATTATCCATACAAATGCAAGTTTAGTTAACTTTACCAGCGTTAACATTTGTCACACAATGTCTATCAGCCAAATTCCAGCCACTACATCCGTTTACAACTTTATAATTCATTCCTTGGTAATAGTATAACATTAACAGAACCATTCCATATATTAAGTAATATTGCCGTTGCATTACCTTTCCCTCATACTGCGTTGCGACATTTTGAAGATACCGTGACAGGGTAACGGAACTCCAAATTCCCGCCCGCTCTAGGCTGCTTCTAGGCCCGTGACAAAAAGAATTTTCCATCACACCATTACTAAAATCGAAAAACGAAAAAGTATGAATTTATCACCTCCCATAGTGCACATCTAACGATCGATAGCGTAGGTTTCTGGGTAATGAAAAGTATAAAGAGTTTAAACACATATTTACATTTCTCCATTCTCCAAGGGTTGATTCGATGAGTGGTACTTATGATTAGAGGTATGTCATCTATTATCCCCTAACATTCTCGCTAAACTCTGATCTAGATAGGGCATTAATGCAATGCATACCTATAGCACAACACGATGCTTATGAAATACGATTGATTCATGATCGCTCATTTCCGAAGACAGCTAATCCTTCAATTGCACCATATCATCATCTTATCTCATCTCGTCACATTTCACCTCTTATGACGTCATCATCTATCGAAACATACATCCATCTTCATCTTCTATTGCAAATTCACAAACCCAGCTGCCTTCCCATTCCTTCCCCTCCTCTCCTATCTCTCACACTATTCATCCCGCCATCCTACCATTCCTACATCACAGTATATATTTATCTTCATTTTCTCTTTCATATCATACCCTCAGATTCAAACAATGATGCCCTAAGAACCACCCATCTCCATTCCTATAACACCTATATAAAATGATTCTATCTTTAGCCCACCTCATATAGTCATCCATCAAATGCCAGCAGTAAACAACTCGTCTCAAAAAGGTACTGTAGAAGTTAAAAGATCTTATCTTTTCGGTACTAGGAGGTCAGTCAGTCAGTCATCCATACATTCATTCATATATTAACAAGTCCCATTCATACCCATATTAAAAATCTAAAGAGTCATATAGATAGCATTCGCAGTCTTCCCAGTCCCTAAGTAACTTATAAATAAACAAAACAACAGGTATAGCTTAGGCGCAGCGCGCTTCTAAACCAGCCATTCAGTTCAGTTCCGGAACCGCTACATACCGTCTTCTTTTGGAAAATTGGGAAATGGCTAGCAGGGATTCTTAACTTAAGGTTATTTTAGTACTGAATTTTCTTCAGTATTTGTGAGGCTCAGCTGTTAAAAGTGGAGGCTTTTACAAGCATTCAATTGAACAAGCGAATCAAGTCAATTCCGGATATTCCTAAAACCCTAACCCATAAAACTCTAATTGGCACTAAAATCAATAATCCCTGCTTAGCGTTTCCCAATTTTCCAAAAGAAGACGGTATCTCAGCTATATAAAATCCAAAACTTATTTTAAGCAGGTGTCTCAATCATAAACTAGATCCTTCATAAATCCATTTTCATTTTCATTCTTCGTTCTAGAATCCAGGGCTGGGCACCCGTACCCCATCCGGGGTTTTTAAGGCCTATAGGGTATTTACCCTACCCTGCTAGATTTCATAGGGTATTTACCCTAGAAACCGGCCGGGTACAGGTATTACCCCGGGTTTTTAGTCAGGTGATCGTCCCATATAGTCGTCCAAAGTTGAGGCTATTCCAACAATTATATAATGTCATCTGAAGCCTAATTAGTCCCACTACGTCTTTCAGCTTCACTTTTCACGTGATACTAGCCCTTTTACGTCTTTCAGCCTCACTTTTCACGTGATATATACTATCCCGTGATACTATTCCCTAATACTATCCTGTGATACTAGCCCTTTTAAGTTTTTAGCCTCACTTTTCACGTGATATATACTATCCCGTGATACTATTCCCTAATACTATCCTGTGATACTAGCCCTTTTAAGTTTTTAGCCTCACATGCTAATCACATATTTATACCCGGAAATCTACCCGTACCCGGCCATATTTTTAGGGTATTTACCCTACCCTATAGAGTAGAGCAGGGTATTAAACCGATAGAAAATACCCCGGAGGACCCCGGGTATACCCTACCCTGTGCCCAGCCCTGCTAGAATCTAGTGATAGGTTATTAAGCGAGCTGA
>NGKG01000021.1:347057-381719 GCA_002162505.1 Myriosclerotinia scirpicola | reverse complement strand
CCCTTGTACAATTCCCTATATCAAGAACTAGCGCGGCGACGAATTGCGCTCATTTTCTAAAAAAGCTACGGAGTATGGGCACGTCCGTCAGGCTTAATGGATTCACCATGCGTATTTGACAGCCATGCCATGCCGAGCAAGAAACATCCATCGTTCTAGCTAGTAGGCGCCGATGAGATTAAAAAATTTCGTAGCTTCAAGCTTGGAAATTTTATATCTTCTAGGCCAGAAATATAAGCTGATAAATCATAGGTGTACTCCGTAGCAAATAGAGCATAGGTGCTCTGGGGATTATATTTTAATATTTATTGTTGAAGTAAGACTAAGAAACATGACAAGAAAAAACTCAGTCCAGACCAGCGGTCTAGACCATCTCGTGCAATAAATGGCTGCAATAAAGACAGCTGAAGCGGATCAACTTATTTTGAACTATAACTTCAGTGGAGCTATGGTTCTTAGAAGATCAATAATGGGATGCCTTCGTGAGATTGATCATATAAAATTACAACTTCTTCCCATTGCTCGAATTAAAACTTGGTATCGCCAACAAAATCTCAAGCTACCTAGGTATTCATCATCATGGGCTTTTTCGCCATCATATGAAAAGCAATCGGAGCTACGAAAAACCTAACAGTAAGTCCATAGCTCGATACAACATGAAGATCCGACTTTCCGATTAATCATTCCTAGAGCCCACAATCAGCAATCATTAGCCACCTTACATCACTCGCAGATATGGTCGCCCATGCTGTTCCGGGTATTGGTGAGTCTGCCAACTTGTGTATTTTTTTGAGAGATGGGTGGTAATAGAACCAGCACCGATTCTGGATGTTGCTGTTCCTGCACTTCAGGCCATCTTTAGTGATGATTCAGCCCCGCAATTAGCTCCGCAAGAACGCCTCGATCAGCCCTCAAACATTAGCAACTTGGAGCGCACAGATAAGGTAATCGATGATGACCTCACCAAATCTCAAGATATCCAACATCCTCTTTATCCTAGGGAAGCCGAGGTGTGAGATGACTGAACCGTTGGAGCCGAAGGACTAGGCAGTGGTTTTAAAGATACGGAGAACTCTAGAATCTATGATTATATATAGAACTTCTATTTAACCACCATCCTCAATACAAAACCCCCAACGGTAATGACCTTTATGAGTTCGAAGATTCCGTGGCCAAAGCTTCATCAACTTGGATATTATAGATTGTGCGTATTGCTTCGCGGGTATATTAATTTTGTGCTTCCAGCTCAGGGATTCCTGTCCGGCAAATATAGATGAAATGTTCTTCTTGTGGTATATAGTGAGTCATATCCTGGTTGGCTGTTCGTCCTTCAATGAGAATTTTGAGCATTTCTTCCTGATGACTTGAGATACCTCCTAGTCCCGTCATAATGTCGAATGTTACCCTCAGCAACCATCAATTCCACCAAAAGCTCACACTAAAACTAGCACTTAACCCTCTAACATAATGCCACCAGCCCACCGGAATATACAACACTTCTCCCTCCTCCAACACGCAATCCCAATGTGTAGCTTCCTTCGCCGCCGGAAATTTCCTCCACTCTTCTTCTTGTTCTTCCTTATTACCATCCCATCCAGAAAGCACTCCAATATCAACCTCACTCGTATTACTCATATCCACACCTCCATCTTCAATACCTCTTGCATACAATTTTGGGGTTTCTCTAGGAGGATATAATCGTAGATATTTCTTTCCGACGACTTGTGCCAAGATGTTATGATATGGATCGGTGTGTAGTGGACTTATTGTACCGGCTGGTCCAAACCATGCATTTATGAGTGGTTCTTCTAATTCTTTGGTTTGTGCGTATTTCTCCTTTAACGCGGAAGAACAAGACGAGTTCGGTGGAGGTGGATAGATGTAACAATAATCTGGAATTGATATATCGTTTCGTAAAGATGGAATTTGTGAGAATAAATTATGTTGGGCTAGATAGCCTGTTTCTCTTGACCCCCCTTCTTTGGGAACCGTTAACATGTATTTGTTCATGAAATCCCCAAAACTAACAATCTTTTGACCCCATCCTTCATCGACATAACTTCTACCTACTTCGATGGGGACTAAACGTCGTCCACCAATGGTTTTTGATAATAGATATGAGGGACTGGACCATGGTTTATGATTGCGAGCGGGCCAGGAATCAATTGATCCAGTTATTATGAGAGGTTCTGCGCCGAGTGAGTGGTCGCGAGGTTGGTGCATATGTTTTGAGAATTCATCCATGGCTCCATCATTGGCAGCGAGATCAATGTTTACCGAACTGACACGAGAAATAGGATTGGATAGAAGAGGCGAGGTGATTGACGATGATGGAAAACAATCTTGATTGGAAATAGACTCTGGAGTTGTCTCTTCAGGAGATAATTTCCTCCTTTTAGTAGGTGGCTGGGATTGACCATTGCCATTCATCACCTCTTCATGAATCTTTTGTAGAAGATCCATAGCACAATCAATCGCAAATCTGAGTGATTCTGATGCAGGAGCTCCCACCATAATCAATGCCATATCCATCGTCTCGACCATTTGATCAATTGCTTGATCATCTGGAATGTCCAACTCTGGAGCTGCATCTCTTTTCTCATCGAGAGTTGATGTTCTCCTCGAGGTGAGAGCAGAAAACTTCAACAAACTTGCCTCTAGAAATAATGCTCTCCAGCATTCTGGTACGTCTTTGAAGGGGAATGCATAAAACTTCTCTTTGGCTAGTGCGAGAATATCATCGAGTCTTTGAAGAATCAATTTGGTATTTCCAGTATGATTACGAATAGAGATACTCAGACGAGACAGTAGATTTATGATGGATGACCCGCATTGTGAAAGGACTTGAGACGTATTATCTGATGATTCTGTTGCGGTTTCGATGTTTAAGGGAAACGTTGTCCGACATGGGGAGCAGAAGGTCTGGAGGCATAAGTCAATTAGATTTCTCTGGTAAGAAACTTCTGCATTATCCATGGCTTGTTGAGAGAAGGGGTATTAGTTGATTAAGTAACCTTGAAGATATAAATGCGCCTTCATCGCGACGGTAACCATTTCAGATATAAACACGAAACGCCTGTTCACGTGAAGTCCATAATTTGATGACTATGCTTAGTAATCACGGAAAAGATTCCGTAAGATTACCTCGGCAGATACAGTATATCAATGCAGATAGATAAACCTTAGTAGCCTCAGTCACCTGCATCCGCTGACATTCCCCTTCTCAGATTTTGACAAATGAGAATTTACTTTTTACTATTCAAGCTGAGACTCCTCATGAGCTGTAAATAGGATGATTACAACCATCTCATGACATGATCGAGCTCAGATATACTTTGTTTAATTCGCCAACATGCATGATAAGATATCTAAGATGTTCTTACTAAAGGTAGTTCCTCCACTAGAGGAAGCTATTACCATACAAATACTCCTCACAATCAATGATATGCCCCCTCGAAATGCATGTAAGAAATCTAAAACAAGCCAACATAGCTGGAGTTCCACATAATCATCATACGTTACCGGATACTGGAATTGTAGTAATAAATAGGGCGTCCAGTTGAACTGATTGTTTCATTTCAAACCTCACTTCTAACCTCATATCTGAATCTACTACAACTGCCCCTTCCATCTATTCTGCCTCCATATTCTCTATCTAAATCTTCTACTTCATACCCGGCAATCCAAACCCGTCACTTCCATCACACTCACAATCACATACAAGATGTCTCCCCCCTCTGCAACAAGCACAAACGAGACGGTCGACACAGGCGCAGCCGTTCCCTCAAATCCTCATTCAGGAGTCTCAACTGTAATGCACGAACCAGGCTTAACCATGGAACAAGCACAAGCGCGAGCCCATGGCTTGAAATTACCATTTCGAACACCGTTTGAGGATAAATATGCTGAGAGGGAATATCAAAAGGGGAGATTGGCGTTGGCATTTAGGATTTTTGCTAAGTTGGGGTATGATGAGGGGGTTGCGGGTCATATTACTTTGAGGGTAAGTGCTTTGTTTGGTTGATATGTGAGGGAACTCGGGGGAGTCTATTATGGAATAGGGATATAGATATTGATGTTGAGAATGAGATACTGATGATAAATAGGATCCAGTTGAACCAACTAGTTTTTGGGTTAATCCATTCGGAGTAGCATGGCCACTTCTTCGAGCTTCGGATTTGATTCGCGTTAATGAAGAAGGGAAAGTTGTTGAAGGTGGTCCATGTCGACTACTCAACACAGCAGGTACTTTTCGTCCCTATCTCCCACTCCTTCCCCCAGATCAACATTACCAAATATACTAACACCCACCAGCCTACATGATCCACCACGCCGTGCACACCGCCCGCCCCGAAATAAACGCAGTAGCTCACTCCCACTCCATCTACGGGCGAGCCTTCTGTTCCCTCGGTCGTCCCCTCGACACAATTACCCAAGATGCCTGCGCCTTCCACAACGATCTCGCGCTATACTCCTCTTTCCGAGGTATTGTCCTCGCGTCCGAAGAGGGCCAGGCCATCGCCGCTGCTCTCGGTCAAAAGAAGGCTGCGCTTCTCCAGAACCACGGTTTACTCACTTGTGGAGAGAGTATCGAGAGTGCAGTATTTTGGTTCACGAGTTTGGAGAAATGTTGTCATGCGCAGTTGCTTGCGGATGCGGCGGCTGGGGGGAGAGGAGGGGAGACGATTAAGATTGCGGAGGAGGATGCGGTTTATACTTATAAGTCGGTGGGGACGGAGAAGGCGGGATATTTTAGTTCTAAGCCGGCGTTTGATATGATGGAACATGAAAGTGGTACGGATTATAAGTGGTGAGGTGGATTGTTCGCTTGTTCGCTTGTTGGATGGTTATGGTTATTTTGTTTTCGGGGGGCAAGGTCAAAATGATATTTTACTACATTCATGATATCCAATTATCTTTCATTCGTATATTAAATCCTCCCGTCTGTAACCTGCTCAAGAATCCTCCGAGGTCATAATGTCGGTGGATGTTATGTTGCGGTGATTGTGATTTTGACGCTTGTGACATTGACATTTTCGTCTGTTCGGTTTTCTTCGGATGACACAGGCAACCCCAGATTTTTACGACTCATGCTATAAATCAATCATTCCTCCCTCCACATTGCTTCCCCAGATATATCTATTTTTACTAGGTAATATCTTCACAAGTGATATCAGACAATGATCAATCACCGGTACCATCCAATTTTATGAGATTCTATACAAGAAGCCATCGACGCCATCTTACTCAGCTGAATAAAAGAATTGAGTGGCTGGGCTGGTTGAAGAAGAGAGCTAAAATATCAAGGTATCCAAGGAATGGTGATGGGAGTCGATGATCTCATTGAAATTTTATGACTTGGGTTTGACATATTTGACAAGACCCTGCATATTGTCTTATTTTCTTTTTCTTCAGTCACTTAATCTGCTCAAATAATGTCTACGAAACATCTACTACCAATATGCTAATGAAATACCAACTGTTATGATACCCGATACCCTCAATAGCACCTTGACAGCAAGATACTCAACATCTGCACCATTCCGAACCAATACCACCATTCCCCATAATCATGTCTAACCTCGAACCTTCTTCCCATCAAACCTCCAGCTCAATCAAACTCACTCAACGACATGATCGATCAACATTAAGTGCCATCACCCAAAAAGCCATCAAAACATTCTCCAAAACCATCCTCAAAACCCATCCTCCCTTCCCATCCGGATCCCCCCAATTAACTCCCCACCACTCCACCAAAAAACATTGTCAAATCAAAGAACATCGAATTGCAGATACATATGTCTATACCTATACCGCTCTTCAACCCCAATCTACCACGGATAAGAAACCTCGAGTCGTCGTCGATAAACTATACTATTTCGCCGGCGGAGGCTTCCGAAGCGGTGCTCTGAAAGAACACTGGAACCTATGCGCCGAACTATGCAAAAAACTCCCCGAATACGAAATCAACCTCGTGAGCTATCCTCTCGCGCCCAATTCTCCAGCCACCCACTCACTACCACATCTGCGGCGCTTCTACGATACATTGGCGGTGCAGGCAAGAGATGACGGATGCAGGATTACATTGATGGGGGATTCGGCGGGGGGGAATATCGCATTGGTATTGGGGATCTATGGCGCGACGCAATGGTTACGCAATGGTACTGGGGGAGAAGCAGCCATTTGTCCGCTGAGGAATATAATGGTCATGTCACCGCCCACTGATTTCCGCAACACACACCCGGGCATCGATGAAATCGACGCGCACGATCCGATTTTAAGTCGTGCAGTGATTACCGAGGTGGCGGAGCGTTGGCGCCACGAATTATCGCAAGAGGATCCTACGGTTTCTCCGCTCCTGGCCGATTTGAGCGTGCTGCAAAAGGCGAATGTGCAGGTGGATGGGGTGGTGGGGTTGTATGATTGTTTGGCGCCGGATTCGGTGGAGTTTAGGAAGAAATTGGAGAGGGAGGGCGTGAGGGGGGAGTGGTTGGAGTGGGATCGACAGATGCATTGTTTTCCGTTGACGTTTTCATATCGGATACCCGAGGGTGTGTTTGGGAAGGATTGGATGATTGATGTTTTGAGGCGTAATTTGGACGATTAGATATTTAATGTTAATTTCATGATTGACTGGAGCACTCGCTACTTGATGTGAAGTGGATTCTCTTACATTCTTTGGCTTTTTATGTGGGAGGAAGTGTATGGTGAAGGATGCGGCGAAGGGATTAGGCAAGTGCCTTTCTTCATCTCCATGTTACATATGTGAAGATAGTTTTCTCCTCGCGTCAGATGGTCAAGAGAGGTGTTTAATGCATAAGCATTTTCAGTTGCTCTAGACACGAGATTCTACACTTAGTACTCGATATCAAAAGTCTACTTTGCGAGAGAACGAATGAGTTTGCGAGAAAACGAATCACGTGGAGTCGAGACTATGGAGGTGGAAGGGGGATGATATTTAAAGAGTGGAGCTAGATGCAATGGGTATTATTGTGGAATGAATGTGGATGGATGTGGATAAAGTTGAAGAGTCTGGAATGTCGAAGTGTCAGCATGGATAGGAAGAACAGGAAAGGGGGTTTTATATCTTCAACGTAGCAAGGCTATAAGGGTAAGGGTATCAAGATCATGCTAAGTAGACATCTATAACTAATAGCAAACCATAGGCCCATCGCTATTAACAGCACGTCCTTAGCACGTCCTTAGTACGCCATCAAATGAATAGAATAAAAGCTATCCATCCACAACAATGAAATCACCATATCAATATTTCTAACCCCCTCCCCTCCCCTTAGTTAATTCACCAATATATCTATTCCGCAGCAAATCCCCTTCCAGTATCGAAATATGAATATTATTATCCCTATGTATGAATGTTAGCTTTACCTAGGTATCGCTTAAAATGCAGTTAATAATATTTTGGTTATAACGTAGCATGCGTCTTTATATACTACCTAAATACTGCAGGTATAACAACCAACTAAATTTCACATTCTAGTATAGAGTATACGATCCCGCTATCTTCATATAGTAATCATAATCTCATACCATACCTGATGTGCCAGCAATACATCACCTCGCCTCTTAAACTGCATTCACAAAACCAAGTATCTGGATCTTAATTCATAATTTCCATTCGCTACATTTTTCCTTTCTATAATTGCTTGCTTTTCCTCTGAATCCATCAAAGATCAGAGTGAATATTACCTAGGTACCCTACTATATATCACAAATCTGTCTTAAATACCCTTTTTCAAATCTCCACCACATCGACTTTCTTTCCTTCCAATCCTCTAGAACTCATCCAACCTAAATGTCTTATCAACCTAATCCCTCCCAAAACAAAACAGCCACCTATACTTCTACCCGTAGTCTCGTACATCTCCTCCTCCTCTATTTCCCCCAAAAACCAATCCATCTGTCTCTCACGCCCCAACAATTTTCAACCCACCCATTCATTAGTTTAAAAAAAAATGCATAACTTACATTTCCATATTTCCCGTAGAGGGCAGGAGGCAGGGGGCAGGGACGGAGAGATATATCATATATGCTATACAAGGTATTAAACTTCCAGTTTCCGCACTATTCTGCTGTACATACATTTAAATTTTCAACGAGATGCGCATTCTCCATTTGGTGGGAGAGGGAGAAGTGTGAGATTGGTATTAATTAGTATTTGTATTTGAATATTTTTAAAAATTAAAAGCTTTTGATAATATATTAATTATATAAGAAGACGGTACAAAATGCTTAAAAGAAAAATATTGAACTTGGAAGCAAAGATATGCATAGATCTAACAACTCCAACATCCAAAATCCTAACCCTAATCACTCTCACCCAACTCCAGCTCCAGCTCCACATCTACCTCCATCCACCTCTACTCGCCGGCTACTAGATAAATTCTGCCGACTACCCATGTAGTTGGCTAGATTTTACTGATTAGCAGACGAGTACCCATCCCACCCATCTTCCAAGCAGAACTCTGAACTCAAAGTCTCGAACCCGAATAATGAAATGCAGCAGCCGAAATTATCTATACATCCTCTCATTCCTCTCATTCCTCTCATTCCTCTCATTCCTCTCATTCCTCTCATTCCTCTCATTCCCCCCATTCCTCCCTTCCTCTATCCCTAATACATACCACACTTCCCCTTCCCCTTCCCGCTTACAAATTTTCCGCTTATCTGCACCCCTTTTTTCCTGCTCGCTTCTTTACAACCCTCACAATCTATCAAACCTCACAATTACCAAACCTTACAATCCAAAAAATAAATTACATAAAGCAATCTTAAGCAAAAGCAAATAATACTATCCATCTAGATCAGGTGTAGGAAATATATATCAAATATTAAATACAGAGATAAGGGATGGTTGGTATAGTATAGTATGCTATGCTAATGCTAATGCTAATGCTAATGCTAATGCTAATGCTAATGCTAATGCTAATGCTAATGCTAATGCTAATGCTAATGCTAATGCTAATGCTAATGCTAATGCTAATGTTAATGTTATAATATAAAATTAAAATTAAGAATAAAAATAAAAATAAGCTTTAAACCATCTATCTACATACTTCCTTCGAATCAATACCGAAGTTTGATGTGGAATTCGTAATTCCGATAGTAATACAAAAAAGCGCGATATTATATCCAGATCTTACAAATTTTAGGAATATCATTCATTCATAACCCATAACTTCATTTAGGGTATAGACAGATAACCTGTACACTACTTTTCAATCTCCATAATCTAGAATGCTACCCCTACCCCTATCTCTCCCCATCACTATCTTATGCATAATTAAAAGACCTACCCTAAAGGTCTATCCATCCATTGCCACTGGCTGGCAATTCCTCATTCACCTAGTCGAATGTGAAATATAACATTATATCCCTACTATTCAGGCATCTCCCAATCTCCTTCCCTCCTAGGTATACTTCATCCATCACTGCTAATACACAACTTTTCAATTTCCTTAACAATCTCTCCATCCTCAAATCCCAAGTCCATACACTGTTTATAAAGTTCCTTGGCGAATTCAGTCGGTTGATTTCCCTCGCCAAGAACTAATTCCTTGTTCCTCATATTATTGCAGTCCTTTCCCTTCACACACGTAAACCCCAAGTCCCACAATTCATCCACTGCCGCCACCCTAGCGTTCGGATAATGATGCCAAAGCATTCCTAGCAATCTGTTTATGGCATTTGGATACTCTAATGCGAGGCGTCCGAAACATTTAGTCGCCGCCGATAATTTTGGAACTGAGTTCGTTCTAAGAGCTTCATTTAGAATTCGGGTATAGAGCATTTTGTGATGACTATTACCAGTTAGCCAATGGAGCCAGGTAGAGGAATAAGATATACTTACGTAATGGGGTACAATTGGTAGATAAGTCCCATATCAAGCAAGAGAGCGATAATCTCCAACGTAGGAACGACCACTCTATCGTTCTTGCGATAAGTTTCCAAATTTCTAGCAAGAGCCGGTCCAATACATTCTCTATTCTTCTTGTCCATTTCGCAAAAGTCAATCAAGGCGGCGCGGCTAGCACGAATTAAATCTTCATTCCCTCCGTGTGCTGAGGTCACATAACCCTCCATCAATTTATCTGTCCACGAAAGGCGCCATGGGAAGTTAGAATTTGTTACCGTTTGGACATTCGTAGTTTGTAGATTCAGTATGAATCGAAAATGTTCATAGGAAGAGACCGAACTTTTCTCGAAAGATGATGTCTCGGGGCTATTTGGGTATAGAGTTAGAACTTGAAGGGAGTCGCGGGAAAGGATTGACAAACCTTGGTACGAGAATTGACAGGATAGCTTTCTTGGCCTCCGTTCGCACCTTATCTAACCTCTCCGTGCAAAGTCTTAGAAGATTACCAAATATAGTTGAAAACATCTTCTCGTTAGTAATATCCCATGATGATATCGTGGAAAAAAGAATTGCTGCCGCTTTAATTGCTTCTAACCGAACCGATGATCCAATATCTCCTCTTAATTTATCTTTACGATAGTCATCGAGACCATCGGAGATTATATCCCAGAATCTAATGATTTGGGATGCTGGTGCATTACATTCTGTGGCCAAGCATGAAACCAATGCGAGTCGTGTGTCAAGATCATAAGGAACTTGAGTCGTCTTCCATCTCTGATGAATTGCAACGCTGATCTCGTCCTGATATTCTGTATCCATTGAATATACAATCCAAGCGGCGCGGAAAGCCAATGCAACTCGTCTTTTCTCACTATCCTTGTTGGTTGAATCACGTGGATTTATATGCAACAACCAGATATCAATCGCCTCCCTTCGAGCATCTTTCACTGTCAAAAAGAACATCCTGCGAACGCAGGCCGACCACAGAGCCACTATCTCAGGATCAATATCATAAAATTCGGTAACAAAAATTCTAGCAAGTATATAGAACTTGGCTTGGTAGAGGTCTAGAACTCTGCCTAAATTAATCGGAACCCGAACATTAGGTGCAAGAGCGTCAGTTGTCACAGCTTCTTCTACTGTCCCAGGCTCTTGGAGTATATGCTCTGCGTAAGGTTCCTCGTAATCAAACATAAGAACATTTTTTGTCTTAGAGTTGTATAACCATTCATGTACAAAACTCGCTACGTCCGAACGATTGGCCACCTCTTGCCCCGTGCACATGGTAGGCATCCCGAAAAGGCGGCATGAATGAAAAATTACACAGCACAAAGCCTCCACAGTTGGATCGAAGAGTTTATAAGTCGATGTTACCACATTTTGAAGGTATTTATTGGCTATCCTGAAGATGCGATCAGATTGCAAAATCCTTTGGGAAGGATCATGAGAAGCCACAGTTGTAACAACATCCTGGTGAACCTTGGGATATTCGAGAATGGCTGCAGACAGAAACAGGAGTAAGCCATGTCGCTCGTTGCTTTGACGATCCTGAAGTTCCTTGAGTTGTTCATCGAGGCTACATATGGTGTTCCAAGAATCTTGATAAGTATTGGAGCGAGCTTCATCTTCCTGAAAGAAGTTTATACGATGAAAAGCTTTAGCACAGTTCCGCCTCGTAACAATATTTTTATCGCCGACTCCTCGCCAACCTCGCAGTGCTTCTATGAGTGCTTCCCCATAGTGGTGCCTATACACTGTGCCATGTGCATTGTAAGACAGCAAAGATGCTGACACTGCCACTTCCAATATTCCTCTTGATCGAAGAGCAACAGCGTGATAGTCAACAATTTGAACCAAATTTAGGGCTTCAATAATAGTTCCCGGATGACGACCTATCAATTCTTGAAGTGCTGCAGATGATCCTCGACGTATATTACCAGCAGGATCCAGACATGCAGAAACAACGAGGTGTGTTGCTAAAACTTGTATTGTGGTGCCGGTCCCCAATGGGTGAAGAAACTCTTCCGATCTAGTGCTTATGGCTTGTAATTCCGCGGTGGAATAACGTCGAGCTAGAGCCCATATTCCGAAGTTTGCGGCATCTCGAACATTAGTTCCAAGAGAGCTTCCAAGCAAAGACTTCTGCTCATACGATAAAGCTTTGAGTATAAAAGGAATGACTTGATCGAGTATATCGCGAGGTATCGAGTGACGATATAGCAGATGTGATAGTGTTAAAATGTGGCCATGCCAAGTTGGAGCAGCTATGCCTGCATCTGCTTCCAATACGTCGGTAATTACCGACACAAGCTGAGAGGCATAGTCAGGCTGTACTCTTGCCATCACAACACTTAACGCCTTACTTGCAGCTAGTCTAACTGGCGTTGATGGGTCCGATAGCTTCTCAAGCATGAAATCAACAGACTCACTCAAAATATCCTCCACGGTCGTGGATGATGGACGTAAGCTGAGCAAACTAATGCTACTGAAAATTTTGATGGCTAATTTGACAGAAACGGCTGACTTCTGAACTTGGAGGTCTGATCGGTCCATTATGATTTGAATCGCTCGAAAGATATCGTCCAGATAAAAATCCATGTAAGCCGTATCCATGGATGACCTGAGAACTCCAGAGAGAAATGATAAAATACCATTGATGTAGTGAATATCTTGTTTCTCATGGTTTGACATATGAGCAGTTGTTGCCCACAATACTAAAGAATGCAAGAGCCCCAGGTCTCGCATATCTTTACGGAGAACAACTCTTACTAGTAGAATTTTCGCTGCATCTTTTTCTTTTCCAGATGCCGAGAGATATTTGAGGGCTAATGAAACCGATCGTAACGCTACGTCAGGAATATTAGTTGGCAGAATGAGCCCGTCAAAAGGCAAAACGATGCCACCGGTGGAAAAAAAAGATGATAAGGAATCGAGACCGAAAGGTGCCATCATCAACTGCGAAAGCCAAAGTAAAGTGATGTATCGTTCCTCCCAATCCCATACTTTATCTTTTGGATCCTGTTTTCCCTCATTCACCACTGTGCCTGCTTCGATAGCTGAAAGTAACAAATTGATATGTCGGGGTTCTGTACTCAGAAATCGGACGATAACTTTCTCTCCTCTAACCTTACAAAATGTATATAGCAATTGACATATAGCTGTTCTTAGAGGAATCAGAAGTTGGGTATGATTCGTAGTAGACTTTCGAGGTCTCGATATGGAGGTGATGAAGGCTTGGGCTAGTATGGGTACTACTACTTGAAGATGCGGGTCAAGAAGTTGAGGCAGTTCTTGAAAATTGTCTAGCTATTAAGAATTAGCAGATGATATAATACGAAGAGGGCTATCAATACCAGTGCAATCAATCTTTCCGTTTCTCTTATCTGGACTCTTTTTCGTAGTTGACCGTCATTAGCAACATTGTAAAGGAATGGAAATAAGGATTCCTTGAAATCTTCCAAGAGTTCTCCCGACTCTCTTTGAAGTCGAACGTCTCTATCATCATCTGCGGCATCTGTTGCATCCATTATGAGGTCCTGGTTGAGATACTTATCAATTATTTTGAGGTTAGGGTTGAGGGCTTGGTTCTCTTGGATGTTTGATTGTTGAAGTATGAGTTGAGTTGACGGCGGAACGTAATGTTAACCACTCACTTATTGGAGTGCAGAGTGTAGATTGGTACTTATTCCTTTTAGTTGGTCATTCGAAGGTATTAAGCTTCCCAAGAAAGGTACTTCTTGTCATCAATACTCATTATGGGCAGTAACATTATATTGATGTAATACTTTTAGAAGTAGCGTAGCCTTACGGTGGTGTTGTAAACAAAAAAGTTTGGTGGGGTCGCGTCCGACGTCACGTCCAACAGTCAGTCACGTCCAACATGAACATGACGCGGGGTAAGGAAGGATATCGATTCTACCTAAGTATGTATGCCCAAATACCAAACAGGTTACTATTCACAGTACATCTATCACTGTTATTATTACATATGAATCAACTCGAAATCGATTCTCATGAATGTTCTCTCAGTCAAGGATAGATATCATATGTACGGAGTACCCGAACTCCAACAGTGAGTGTACGGATTCATGAAACTATTCCCAATTTTCAAAAATCATAATTTATTCAACTCTGAATTTATTCTCTGTACAAATGCTATGACCTCTTGGTTTGAATTGCACCCAATCATTCTATTCCGTTTCAAAGCATGGTTAGGTAGGTAGCCAGAAATATTGCTAGAGTTATCATATCATCTCGTGAGTCTGTACACCTACTGTTACTCTCCCCTCCTCTCATCTCCTTCCTAATCATGCCGTCTTACATCTACCCCACCTCTATCACCGGTGGTTGCGGGGGAAATATGTATCTACATCTCATCTCAGATGAATCAGGACAATCAAGCTTTGAACTCTTCACTCATTAATCATGGCGCACAAATTCCACATCAACACTACGCACATTCACATGAAGTGGGACCGATCCCTCACTCCTGCCTTGACCGTCGACTCTGGTTCTGAAATATCATTCGATCTTCTCGATGGAGGTTCCAACCAAATCACAGATACCTCCGACATCACTGCGGTTGAGAACTTCGATATAGCAAAAGGTGACCCTGCATTTGGTCCCGTCTATGTCAATGAAGCCTCTCCAGGCGACATCCTGAAAGTCGAATTCCTATCTCTCAAACCCGCCCATTATGGTTGGACAGCCTTTTTACCAGGCTCATTCGGATTCGGATTACTAGCCGATGAATATCCCGAGCCTTCCCTCAAGATTTGGGATCTTTCCAAGGGTGAAGATTTTGCAGTATTCAAAGAAGGAATACACATTCCCGTGAAACCATTTCTAGGTGTCGTGGGTGTGGCGCGAGAGGAAGAGGGAGGATTTTCTACGATTCCTCCTTATGATACGGGTGGGAATATCGATTGCAAATATATCACTCAAGGATCTATTCTCTATCTTCCCGTCAAAGTCCCAGGTGCCTTGTTCAGTTGTGGAGATGGGCATGCTGCGCAAGGAGATGGAGAGGTGTGTGGAACTGCCATCGAGACGCCTATGAAAGCTACAATTCGTTTGACGGTTGAGAAAGACAAACCATGGGTTCAAAGTCCACATTTTGTGGTTCCTCCCCAAGCTCCCACTGTGGACAAAGGTGAATATGCTGCATTGGGGATCGATAGTGATCTTAGAGAGGCAAGTAGAAAGGCCTTGAGGGGGTTGATAGCCTGGCTAGTAGGAGAGAAGGGATTGGATCGACAGGAAGCATATATGCTTACCAGCGTGGCTGCAAATCTGAAGATCGCGGAGATTGTTGATATGCCAAATTATGCGGTGGCTTGCAGTTTACCCTTGAGCATCTTTGTTGGAGCTCCTTATATTTGAACTTTGACGTTAGGAACAGTTTCATATTCACAGAAGGAGAAGGTCATGAAATGCCGCATATTTTGACCAGTTTCCCCCACATACCGAGTTTTCCGCAATTCAATGATTTTCTGATTTTCCATCTCACGCTCACGCTCACGCTCACGCACGCATACACGCATACACAGCACAAATTAAACTGTTTCATATGAGGGGAATGGCACGCGAGTTTACTCTTTTGAATATCTAATAGGCTTAACTTTTGAGCTCTAATTGCAATTGTGACATTGAATTGAGTAGGAGGGCGCTTAGATTCGAGGTTACATTCCGATATCAAATAATATCAATCTTTTCACATGTTTTTCAAAGATTTATCGTAAAAAGCCTAGGCTTGATAACAACAACCATATCTATCCATCTGAATAATAACATCGGTCTGGGTTTGATCAACCAATTAAAGAATCTGGATAAACTGACCTCGCTGACTTGAACTCCAAATCCAAATCCAAATCCAAATCCTCAAATCTCAATTCTTCAATCTCCAATGAGTCCAATCAGCCTTCTGGGGAATTGTGTGATTGGAGAAAAGTGGAGGTATGCAATGCATTTGACGTGCACTTTTTTGTATGTACGATTACGGTCTGTTCTTCTCGATGAGTTTCTTCTCCGTCCATCCCATTATTATCCTTAACCACCAAACTCATTCGATATTGATAACTCGTCTTGCTAAATCCATACCAATGTGAACACCCTCACCTCACTTCATCATACAAATCCTGAAACTGCACAATTCCAAATCTCTCGGGTCTTTTTCTAAATTTCCAACCCAAACAACTTCTTCTAAAAGATGCCAAGCCCACCTCCGCACCTGACATAGCTTCCTCCGAGTCCTCTCGCGTGGTTCCCATGTCTTGTCATGGTACAGATAACCAATCATTAGAATTTACAATACAGTAGTGCTTTTATCAATCCTTGTTTAAACCCTAGTTGGCCCTCATCCTCGGAATTGCATCTGCATGCAAGAGGATTTTTTTTTATCTGTCACTGGATACCCCATATCTTATCATCAATTCATCCATTTGATATCAGCCTCCCACTTCCTTTTCTGCCTTCCTTCCTGTGCCTGTGTATGTTCAATTGAATTTGAGAGGAAAGAGAAAAGAAAGGAAAGGTTCCTTACCAATATTATGGATGGGAAAGATCTCGATCGTATGATTTATCCCGTATGGTATACGCGGTGTACCGCAAGCCGCATATCGTAAAAGCGGTGATATCACCTCACCATTGGAAAGAACCCGAGTCTAATATCAAATCATTGTCTCAATATCATCATGTACAATCCCTCATGTACAATCCCATTCTAACCATACGATGTACGAGGACCTTGAGATCTTGTACCTCGATAATGAGACTCAGCTCTAGGCACCACTGTTATATTTATATACAATGGATGTTGTTTCGTACAACAGTCTACTTTTTGATTCAAGCCTTGTACGAAGTACTGTTAGGTCCAATAACCTGGCGAATATCAAAGATGTCAAGTTTTCACCGTAATTTCATCTAAGCCATCCTGGATGATTACGTAGATCATGATCATACTATTGTTGGATGATCTCAGTATGGTATGTACAAGCAAACATAAAACATAGAGTTGATTGGGATGATAAGATGCGAGGGACTTCATCAACAATCAATTAGTTGGTTGTGAAGTTGAAGTCTAAATCATCATTTCTATTAACATACGAGCTTTACAACTTTGACTGGCTAAGCGTGGCGCTTCTAGAGCAAGATAAATATGTAATGATTTGATATACTTCTTCAAGCTCAATGCTGTGACAGTATCTAAAGCTTTTGTCTTTCGGCATTAAGTTCATCCATTGATTGCTCCATTATCGGAGATTCAAAGATCACCACCACTACTTTACTGTGCGAGTGTGCCTCATCTCAACATCCCTTCATATCAATACAATGTATCAACCGAGAACCAACAAGCAACAAACAACAACCAACCACTTCAATTCTGAGCCGTGAACTTGACGTTGTAATTCTATCCAGTGGGTCAGTGGCTGAAAAGGTTCTTATCTTTTCACCCGGTAATTCTATTTGGTACCCCCATTTTGATAATGGATGATAAAAAAACCCTGGGATAGACAAGAAAATCCTCACAATTTTATATACCTTACCCGAAGGATTCAACTTGAAGGCAATCCCATACATTGGTTCCCAAACTGCGGGTTGAACATTTTCTTACCGCGCCACTTGAGAATGACGAATCAAAATTATAATTACTTCAATTGAAAGGATTCTAATCATGGATGGCAATGAAAAGCTGTAAAGACAGTAAAACAAGCAAGTAGTTCTAGTCCAAACAAGACAAGATTGATGACCATCTAATTCCCTAAACAAAATTACTATCTATATTAACATTCATACCAAACCTCCTGCTACTACTACTTCCTACACCCACTCATTATTCTACTATAACTTCAACTTTTGTACCTTATTATTCCACAATTCCGCATGGCCCCACGTTTATCAAAAGCAAGCTGCAAGCAAGACAAGACACAGACATACAAGAACCACTAAGTTACTCTCCGCGGATAACGACTAACGGACTAATTTCTATTATTACTGCAAGAGTCCAAGTAGCTTCTCGTTACGGGAAAATCCCATATCTCCTCATATCTATCTATATTCATATTCAGCCCCGAGTCTATCTATCAAAAATAGCTAGCCCTGTGCAATATATCTATCTGTAGGAGAAAATTCAAGGAACCCCATACCATACCGACATATCCTTCACCCCTTCACCCCTTCACCGTCTCACTACATACATCTCACTCATATCATATCATATCAACGCTCATTCATTCATCCACTTCTGCAAATAAGATTTTTTTGCCTTCAATCTTTGAGATTTATTACTTCTCCTCATTCAAATCCTCATTCCTCTCCCTGGAAATAATCAATTCGAAATATTACGAAAATTTCAAATAACCCAACTTCTTTCATACACAAACATCATTCATTATTGAACTATCAATCTTCAAACCCCTCCGCAATTGTACTACATTGTATCGCCACAAAGCATCCAGAACATCATATTAAAAAGAAATAACCCAAGGGAAAATAATAATATAAAAAACTCGCGACCGTTAAACCCCAGCCCTATCACCCCTCCCCCAAAAAGGTCCAAAAATACTCGACTCCGAGTCCAATTCATCCGTCGGTTCCTGTCATGCAACGGTCCATGCGCAACGATTGTCGAGAACGTTTGCGACGGAATTTAAGCATTTCTCAATATTCCCATGGAACGATATACAATTGAACCATATCCACCACCCACATCTCACCAGCATCATCATCAATTCAACATACCGTGCAACCCCAAGCTGCGAAGAACAATCCACCCTCGCTCGTCCCCTCCACGGAGGTAGACGGGCGTGGTAGCTAACTCTCTCCTGCGTTCCCTTCGCCCTCGAGTCACTATCATCATGACCATATATTCCACACCACCACCCGCTCGAAGCTTCTACGACGATAAACCGACCCTTCTTGTTTGTTGGTGGTGTACCTTGTTCTCCGCCGTCATTATCTTGTTTCGAGTTTGTGGACGCTATATACGGACCGAGAAGTTATTCAAGGAGGATTGGTTGGCTTTTGCTTGTTTGATTCCTTTGTTTTGTCGCATGGCTTTGGTTCATGTTATTTTGTTATTTGGAACAAATAATGCGGCGATTGAGGATTTTTCAGAGGAAGCTTTGTATCGGAGAGCTATTGGGAGTAGGTTGGTTTTGGTATCTAGGATATTTTACGCCGCGACGTAAGTTTTATTTCAAGCCTTCTATAACTCTACTCTCTCATCTCAATTAAATTTCAATTCATTTACTAATATACTTTCTAGACTTTGGATGCTTAAACTTACAATTAGTGAATTCTTCAAAAGACTCACAATTAATATTTGGACGAGGTCACACGAACGAACATTGATATTCATCCGATGGTTCCTCCTCGTCACATTCATCGCTGTAATAATAGCAGATATCTCCGAATGTCAACCTATCAATCATTACTGGCAAGTCACACCAGATCCAGGAGCAAAATGTCGTCAAGGATACGCACAACTCCTCACAATGGGATCAGTCAATGTATTGACCGATCTCCTCCTCGTTCTATTTCCCGTCCCTATCATTATTGGTTCGACCATGAGGGTAAAGAGAAAAATCCAATTGGTGTTATTATTTGCTGGTTCATTAATCCCAGCTGGAATAACCCTTTACAGAATCCCGGAAATTATCAATAGACATGGTATCCAACAATATCGATCCCTATTAGCCTCCGTCGAAATCCTCTTCGCAACCGCTGTCGCCAATGCACTCATCCTAGGCTCATTCGTCCGAGACCGAGGCATCAAGAAACAAAGATTCAAATTTGGTTCCGTAACCGATACACTCGATCGTACGACATCCCGTCGCGGAACCGCCGCTCGTCAATGGGGCAGCGATGAAGATCTCGTGCGAGATTTGGGACTCGGCGTCGACCCCGAATTAAGAGGCCAAATCGCATCACCTCCTCGTCCAGCTCCCATGGCTTTAGCTGGAAACATGTCGGTAAGAAGTCATCGATTCGGTTCGAATAGTTCGAGCGATTGGAGATTTCCGAGTGATACTAGTGATGAGATTGATTTTGTCAAATCTCAACCCTCGCGTCATGTTTCGGAAGATTTAACTTCGATGATGTCGCCGCGCCGAGTATCATTTTTCGATGTGGGAGGACTTCTGGATCAAGAATCTCCCGGGAGAGTCAGCTCGACGAGAACATTGGATACGGAATGTACCGGTGAATCGAGCACCCAAGGCGGTCCAGTATCCACCACGTGGTCCTATGAAAATGGACTCAGTCCCGCACCACCAAGACGCGGTTCCACGGCTCTCCTTCAAGATATGGGAGGGTTACTGGGACCGAGGACGAGACTTCATCGATATTCCAGTACGGGATATGAACTCCAGACGATTCTACAGGAGAGAACTGCTCCTACGAGTCATCCCGCGCTTGCACATTCGGATCCTCAAGCTCCTCCTGTGGATGATTTGGGGAGACGGCAGAATAATCTGAGTTTACAAGATGTGGGGGGACTTTTGGAGAGATGATTGTATTCATGGATTCTTTCCTCCGATACAAATATATCACATACTTTAGCGATATATGCGTCTTTCTTTACGTCTTTTACTGTATCATTACTTTTACTCTTACCTTTACCATCTTCTTTCTTCTCTCTTCTGTCTTTTTACTTTCTACTTTTTACTTTGTCCTTCCCCCATGTCACAACCAGCGATTCTTATATGGGAATCTTCATTTACTATTACTACTTACTCTTTACTCTTTACTATTTACGAGATTATGAAAACTTGGGCACTTGGGCACCTGGGCGATGGGCGGTAAGGCGAGGGCGGTATGCATACTTCAAAGTCTATTTATCTATGTATGGGTTGGCTGGCTGGTTGGTTGGAACTAGACTCCTAAATTTGAGTCGGCATTTGGATATGGATATGGATATGGATATGGATACAGTATTTGTTTGTTGCGATGGATAGTGGCGTTTGGGAGCGTGATACCAGGTTGGGATTATTTGTTTTTGGTTGTTGGGTTTGTTGGGTTTGTTGTTGGGTATGTTTTTTTTTGTGTGTTTGATATGTTTGATATGGTGGGAGGGGGGGAGTGATAGTTGATGGTTGGATTTGGGAATGGTATTGGGATTGGGATTGGGTTTGTGTTTGTGTTTGGGTTTGTGTTTAACTTTGTGATTGGGGTGATGAAGGGGGATGGGATGGGATATGATCGGGGAAGGAGGTTAAGGGGTATGAAAGGCATGGATGAAAGGCGTGGGATAAGCATATTGATTTATTTATGTATTTATATCAAAACAGAAATATTAACAAAGATTAACAAAGATCAAGAAAAGGAAGGAAAGGATATGAAGGATAGGATAGGAAAGGAAAGGTGGATTTTTGATTCTTTTTTACCTTTTTACTTTGCTTTGCTTTGGTTTAGAGGGGGAAATTGTATGATAGTATGGTGATATAGTTGGATAGGAGTAGGATAGGATAGGAGTAGGAGTAGGAGTAGGAGTAGGAGTAGGAGTAGGAGTAGGAGTAGGAGTAGGAGTAGGAGTAGGAGTAGGAGTAGGAGTAGGAGTAGGATTGGAGTAGAAGTAGGATTGGAGTAGGAGTAGGAATTGGGTGTAAGATTGATTGATTTATGTGATTGATTGATTATTTGATTGATTATGTGATTATGTGATTGATTAGTAAAGATGGGATGAAATGGGATGAGATGAAATAAGATAAAAAATCAAACTAAACTAACCTCAGAAATCAAATATTCATCCGTTGATTCAAAGAATCTGTATAATACCTAATCTCATGTAATCAATCCTACATCATCATTTATCACCATCAACTACAACCATATATATAAATCAATACAAAATCAATGCAAAATCAATACAAAATACTTTCCTTCGCAAAGAAAAGCGATTACCTATGTAGTAAGGTAAGATAGATAGATACCCACCCTGGGCCACCCACCTAGCCTAAAGATATAACCCCCTTCTATAAAAACAGCACAGTCGAATCGAGGAGCGAAGGATCTTTGGTATCCATGGATGCCTTTGCTTGCAGTTGCCGATGATTCTATATACCTACTAGGTAGTAAGACTTACATAACATACTTATAAATCAATCATCAAACAAATCACAAATCTACAGTATATCAGCAAACGAGAATTTGTACCGAGTATATGCAATTTATTTACGTCTTTAGTGATTGATCCATCCATATATGAGGTCCTACATGCATATATGAATCCCCACCACATATGCAAACCATGTAAAACGCCACTTTATAACCCATCCCATATCCATCCATGCATCATATTCCTTTTTTAGAAGATCTAAGCAACACCACCTTGTTGTCCCTCAATTCCACCCATACCATCAAGTTGTTCCTCTGGTCCTCCAGTCTCTTCACCCTTCTCAATCTTTTCCGCCTTGACGTCCATTCCTCTATTAGCCACTTGATCTACGCCAGACATCAACGTATCATATGGTCCCTCTCGAACCTGTACATCGCCATCTCTCTGGTCTGTTTCCATCACACTTGCAGCAGCACCCTCTAATCCACCATCAACTTCAACCTTGATTTCTCCATTCTCGACTTTGAAGCCGGGGGCGACCTCATTCTTAACACCTCCTTCCTTCTTAAGTTCCGCCTCTCTCTGAGCTCCAATAGAATTATTGACCAAAGGAGTAGTATCGTTGAAAATTCTCAACAACATTGCACTTCGATCCTCCTTTGCCAACATCAAGTTGAGAGAGTGAAGACTTCTCCACAAAGGAAGAACCATTCTCTCCGTGAAAGCATCTTCACCTTCACCAGGTTCGATTCTCAAAACACAACAACCCATTCCAATATCTCTGACTCTTTCTCCGATTTCTCCGAGTTCTTTCCATGAGTCGCCTGATACTTTAGGGAACATCTCGATTAAGAGAGTACGAAGTGTTTCTTTCTTGGACAAATTGACCACTCTTTCTTCTCCAACGTAACCTTGAAGAATTGGCATACCTTCAGATTGAATACGCCATCTACAAACACCCTCACCCTGTACATCTTGCTTCATGAACATCTTGACACCTGCATGAATGAATTTGATTCCCTTGCCCTCATTCTCGGTCAAGATATCTCTGATCAATGCAGTTGTGTAGTAAATTGTCTTGGCTGGTTCACCTGTGGAATTTCTTACCAAGAATCTATCTCTTGGAAATCTTTCACTCAACTTGTAGAATGACTCAATTTCTTGAACCTGAGCGTGATCACCAGGGATATATTTGAATGCCTCTTCGTATGCTTGATTTTGACCATATTTGTTGAGAAGTTTCTGTGGTTTCGAATCAGATCGTTGATCACCTGGGCGAGTTGTGAGATCCAATTCTGCACCTGGTGGTGGTGGGTAATGTTCTGTGCGGCCTTCGGATGATGGTAATGTATGGTGTTCGGTGTCCTCTGTCTTTATCTTCTTGTTCTCAATAGCAGCATCGACTTCTGGATCTTCAATTTCCGAGGCAGGACGCTTAGCGCCAACGATAGCTGTTGCATCAGATCCAGGTTGCTCTTGGTTTTGACGTGCTACGGGTGAGATTTCGTCGAGGGTGGATGAGGTAGGATGAGTAAGTTGATCAGCTGCCTCAATTTTTGGTGCGACGCTTCCGCCATCCACTGGAGGAGGAGCAGACGTGATCTCATCAACGATTGCTGTGATGGGAGGTTTTGGAGCAATCTTCTTGCTTTCCGATTCTGGCTTTGCCTTGAACTCGGATTGCTTCTCCAGGATTGTGATGAAAAAGCCACCGGTATCTTGTAAATGTGCATAGACACGCATACATTGATCCAAAGGAACACTTGCCATAGCTTCATCAGTTGGTGGAAACATTCCCTCGACCAATTTATTTGTCCAGTCATCCCCTCCGTTCTCTGCAATGTGTTTTTGCAAGTCGGCCCAAGAATTCCAAACGCGACCTCTCTTGTCCATAACAGTCCAAGTCTTCAATCCTGGTCTTCTCTTGAGTAATGGTAATTGGTCATCGCTAGATATTAATTTGACCTTCTGAGGGCCACCACATCTTTCGATCGCAGAAGCAACAACGGCCTCGTTCTCGACAGGGTTCATGCTACAGGTAGAGTAGACAACACGTCCACCAACCTTGAGCATTTGAAGAGCTCTAACCAGAATGCGCACTTGGGTAACATAAAGTCCAAGTGCATTACCTGGGTTCCAATCTTTCCACAAATTTACATTCTTTCTCGTTGTACCATCTCCGGAACAAGGTACATCGGCCAAAATTCGATCAAATTTAAGGTATCGATTGGTTGCCGGGTTTTCTGGAGTAGCTGGAAGCTTAATTGATGGATACATGGTAGCATCATGATTTGTAACGATGAGATTGGGCGATGAGAGTCTTTTGAGTTGATGAATCAACATGTGACTTCTCTTGTAGTCGGAATCATTGGCGATTAACATTCCTGTAGCTCTTCCATCGTCATTAGGGTCGAGCTCCAATTCCGCGTTTGCGCTTCCGTCTCCTTTCAAAACCGCCTGAACTCTGTTTTCCTCCCCATGATGCACCATTTCCAACAATTGAGCAGCCTTGCTTCCCGGAGCAGCACACATATCCAATACTGTCATTCCAGGTCTCAAATCCATAACCAAAGGCGGAATCATGCTGACAATCTCTTGTCTGCTAATATTTCCCACACTTGTCTCTGAAACCAAGAATTTTTGGAACTTAGCAAAAGGAGGAGATTTTCGGATAACAGTTTTCGAAGTCGTCATTGACCACGCAAGTTCATCTGGATACCATGGAACTGGCGCTGGAGGTTCAACTGGTCTACCATCGAATTGCTTAATTTCCGAAATTTCAGGAATGTATCGTTCTTTTAATTGCTTCTGTACCGCAACTGCATGACTAAAATCTGTTAGAATAGTGTATTAAGACAGGATGCGATTCGCATGAGATCATAATAGAGATAATTTGGCAACATACCCTTTGGACCCCGCAAATCGAAAACTATTTGGTAATTCTCTCTTCAATGCTCCCCAAAATTCTTCCTTCTCTCCCTCCTCCAAATTTAAAAGTTCATTATAGTATCTTTCGAATTTCTCGTTGGATTTTGGAACACTCTCAAAGCTGCATCGATTGTCAACTCCATGGTCTCTTGATCTTCCTCCACCACCTCTACCACGTCCTCGTCCTCTGCCGCCACGACCTCCCTGTTAATTGTTAGTAATTTTTGATTGTTTCAATTGGAAAACAGAAATTATAAACTTACTTTTCCACGTTGACCCATATTCAATTGATTGGGTTGTATATGGAATTTATTTGGTGAAAATGTTTGGTTTGCGCAAAAGTGACGTCCGCTTGTCTGACAAGAAAATTAATTCAGTGATAGAGCTCCTATCGGACTAACGATGATCCTAGGGCTACCTATTAGTCATCACACTAAGCCTCCTAGCACACCAATAATATACCACAATTTTCCACTATCTACCTAGTATGTACACTCTCCTTATCATTCAAAACTTTAAGTAAAAGGACAGCAAGATGTTGATCCCTAATTACAGTTGAGGTTTACTATAGTATTGATGCTTTCCTTTGCCTTGGGGTACGCCTTGAAGGGTGAGTCTGATCCTGTTTGGTTTGGTTTGGTTTGGGTTTGCTTGAATGTATGCGGTTATGGTTTGTATTGTTATGGTTTGTATTTGGAGAAGACAATGGCAAGGAATCTGAGTGGAAGGAGAATGATAGCAATTAAAGTTATTTTGATCATGTATACCCAAGAAAATGACTCCTTTGATGTATATAGTAGTAGTAAATTCCAACAATATACGTGATACGAATCATCTGACATCACAAAGGGGAACTAACTGATTTGCTATAGTTTTTGAGGATAGTAGGGTTCTATTCAAGCAAAGGATCTAAGAACAAACTACTGTATTCAACGGAGATAGGAGTCGTGTTCTCATAACTTGTAGTTTACCCTCACCAAAGGCATGTTTGGATTATACCAGTGTTGGAAATAAGAACTAACCCGTGATTTTGAAGTTAGGGGAATCCAAAGGTTTAAAATGTAGGGAATCTTCGGTTCAATATAACTTCCTTCTCTCCAGGAACTTTACATATGTTCTTCAAAGGGGGAACTGTGATATCTCTGCATCTGTAGAAATAGATCTTATTGAAAAGTTCTGAAACTATCAGAAATATACAGAATTGCAGACTTGCAGATTTGATAATCAAATCTCACATCCCACACGTACTGCCCACTGGAGAGCTAAAGTAGATGATTTTCTTCCTCTGCCTTTCTTACAGCCCATTACGCCATCCCCAAATATGCAATTTTCCCAATAAACTCCCTAGGTATTAACACCAAATCATCTATCCTCCAGTCCCATTATACGCACAATCTGTAACTGGCATAACGACCAGCAGTTTCCGACTTTCTGATGATTTTAACGACCTGCCCTCTTCTCAATCCCAAATATTTCGCAACCGGATCAGCAGCCTGGATACGTGGAAGTTGAGTATCCTTCAATCTATATCTCAACAACAACTTGGCCCTTTCTTCCTTACTCAATAACACATGTTTTGGGACTAATTCATGATGCGTAATGTTGACCAACAAATCCTGCTCGACGAAAGTTTCGATCCTAGTCTCAGATGCGACGGCAGGAATAATCTTTTGAGCGGGACCAGAAGGTGCGACAGGTGCGATAAGGATTCCGGCAGAGAAGTTGTGTTGAGAAAGATGTTGAGCGAATGTACGCATTTGTTTGATTCCAATGGATACATCAGTTACCATGAGAAACTCAACCCAAATAGTACCGATTTCTGAAGTAGTTGGGTTTGGATTCTCGGGGGTGGGCGGGTTTGCGTATTTGGCAATCATAGCTTCACTGGGGGTTGCGGAGAAGTTCATTTGACGACGACTAGGGAGAGGGAGAGGAGTAGTTAGCCATTGAGCCCAAGGGGGACATCCAGTGCCAAGTAGAGTCGGGGAAACCAGAATGGATAGAACAAATTCAAAGAGATGAAAAAGAGAGGGGCGCATACTCAACACTTCCATCATTGCTAGTGAACTTAGCCTTGAAAGTATCAAAGCTCATGTTGACTTCTTCTTCAGCGAGAAGGTAACCGCGATCCTGGACCATTTCGTGTACAGTTCTATAGCATCTCCATAACTTTGCGGCCTCTCTGTCGATTCCATCTCGTTGCTTTTGCGCGCGATCCTCATCGTCAGCCATTTTGAAGATTTGAGTATTAGAAAGAGAGTATAGATTTAATAGTCGAGGAGAGTTTGCGCAAGAGGGAAAAGGGAAATCAAATTTAATTGAACCCTGAAGTAAGTCAAAGGGAGTTTCGTAATGAGGAAAGTTGGAGGTTGTGATGCTTTTGAGAGATTCAATCCGGTCAATACAGATAGAAGGGCCCTTTGTAAATATTTTGGCGCTAGTGGTTCAAAAAAAGTTCAAGAAAGTTGCACAAGTGGTTCTTGATTTCATCAAGGTGACCGTATATATATATGATAAAGTCACATGATGTCAATATTAATTGACCCGATATCCGATATCCGATATCCATATCCGAACTCCCGATATCCGACTCCAGAGACCCTCGGAACCTTTTCTTGGGGAATTGGACTGGACAGACATTGTAAGCAATTTCAGCCTTTTCCAACCTTGACTCAGCTATTAGCTATAGGTCACAGTATGTAGCTGTCTATGGGTATGAATTGTATGAATAGATTCTACTTTCTTCATTCAATGCATTCTACTCCATATGTTCCAAACTCATACACTCTCCCCCCTCAATCTTTCACTTCCAGCCGACTAGCCGAGTCAGCCTCAACCGAGCCTCAACCCATCCTCAACCCCAGTCCATACAGTCAATTAGGTCACCGTATAGTAGTACGTACCTCCTCTATGCTTATCCGAACAAGTACTAGCTTTCAAGATTAATTCAATAATACAGCCAATTGATGGGCTTAAAAGGTTAACCTGTCATTCGCACAACTTGCACAATAATTTCTTAATATATTCTTTCTCAACCTTGTAGACTACCTACCTACCTACCTACCTAGTACCTGACCTGAATAACCTCCTTCTTTTATCTATACTCATTGAAAAGGACAGATATACTTACTGTGTCCTTTTTCTCAATCAGTCCTTCTTTTTGTCTTTTGGTATCTGATTAATTGAACATTTATTTGTTCAACAATTTTATTAAGGAATTAAAAAAAAAGGCTGTAGTAGCTTTCAGGTTGTCATACTCTAGACAGAAATCATGGCAGATATTGCAAATCAAACCAAGGCCAATGAGGGAGCCAAAAAGGAGGCCAAGGAGGTCCCATCTAGACCAGTCAAGCCAGATGAAGCTGCATTCAAAGCCAAGTTAGCACAAGCAGAAAAGGATCATAAGCAAAGTCAGGAAAAGGCTGTAAGTTGAACCTATATAACTTTTTTATCCCTATATTATTACCTCCTGTACATCGGCATGCTGCATTGACTAAACTACAAGTAACTGACATAATTTAATGCAGGCTGCCGCAAAAGCAAAGTTGGATGTTGCGCAACCCAACAAAAATAAGGACTCCCCCTCATCTAAAAGAAGAAATGAATTGATCGGTCAATTAAAAGAAATTAAGGAACAACAAGGTGCTGGAAAGGCTGGCCGCTTGCAAATCTTTGACCAGATCAAGAAGCTTGATGAGCAGATCAAGGCCAAGGTTAACGACCAGAAGATTGCAAAGGGCAAGGTTGGATTCAAGAATGTTGATGAATTGGACCGGGAGATCGACAGATTACAAAAGCAGGTTGACGCAGCTACCATGAAGATTGTTGATGAGCGCAAGACACTTACCGAAATCTCCAACCTCCGAAAGCAGCGCAAGGGATTTGCTGGCTTCGATGACACGGAAAAGTCTATCGAGGCATTAAAGGCTAAGAGAAAGTCACTTCAAGATTCCCTCGATGACCCAGAAAGCAAGGCATTGTCCGAGAAATACTCGAAGCTTCAAGGTGAATTGGATGTCTTGAAAGCTGAGCAAGATGATGCTTTCAAGAATTTTGGAGCCCTCAAGGCTGAGAAGGATAGACTCCAAGCCGAGCAACAAGAGAAGTGGCTTGCCCTTAGACAGATCAAGGATGAGCATTACCAGGCTGTTAGAGCTGCCAGCCAATATGATTTCAACCAACGTCAAAAGATTCGCGAGAGACAAAAGGCTGAGTATGAGAAGCAACAAAATGATCGCAAGAAGGAACGCGCCCAAAAGATGCTTGAGGAGGCCAGCGACCCTGCCTACCTCGACGAGATTAGAAACGCCGAATCTGTTCTTCGATATCTCGACCCAACTTTTACCACCACTAAGGCACCTTTACAAGCCCCATCTGGACTTGAGGCTGCAGCTGGACGTACTGTGGATGATTCCGGACTCAAGGGTACCAGAGTCTTGAAGAAGGAAGACCGTGAAGAGGATTTCATGAAGGGAACCGGGGGCAAAAAGGGCAAGAAAGGCAACAAGAGAGGTGCCGCACCTGCCTCTACCACTCCAGCTTCAGCAAAATACAGTTGCCCACCAGCTGTCATGGAGGATCTCGCCAAGATGGGAATTGACCCACCTTTCAGCAGCGCTGATGTCCCAGGTGTCACCGAGAAGGTTAAGGCTAAGCTGGCTCACTGGAAAGAGGACCAAGCCGCTCAAACCAAGCGTGTAAGTTATATATTCGTACACAGTCAACTTGCTGAACCAATCTAATAACAAAAACAGAACATCGAAAAGGCACAAAAGGAGGTTGAGAGACTTGATGCCGAGGAGCAATCAGGAACTGCTACACCAGCTTCTGAAGCTCCAGCTACCAATGGACACGGCCATGGCGAGACCAAGGCAACCGCAGGCGCCGACGAGGGTGGATCTGTCGCGAACGAGGTTGAGTTGATCAAGGAGGGAGAGAAGGATGCAGCAGCCGATTTGAGTGGTGCGGCTAAGGAGGATGCCGAGGAGACATCTTAAATTACCTACATACCTACTATACCTACGTATCTATGAATGCATGTGATGGCAAGGCACGGTGGCACGGTGGTACGGTGGCACAGTCGGAGTATGGGAAACATACAGTGATCTAATCTAATGGATTGGATGTCCTCATGGATAGGATGCATAGGATGGATGGATGGATGGATGAATATTGTTAATACGAAATCAAATAAACAAACAAACAAAAGTTCATCAAATCGTTTAACCCCCTATTTTACTACTTTATTCAACTCTCTTATCCTTTCCCCTTCTTTGCCTAGATTTTTCAATGTCATATTACTTTTAATTCAAACAAAGCAAGATTACGTATTTTCCAAACCATGCTTTCTACGGTAATATAATACATAGTAGGTAATAGGTATTCGTTTTAATAACTATTCATGGAGTGTTTATTAGACGATTATATGAATGAATATTATATATATACTTCGTAGATGCACCTGCTTTCTTGTATGTATGTATGTGAGTATGTGGTATGTATGTGGGTATGTATGTGGTATGTATGTATGTATGTATGTATGTATGTACCGGTATGTATGTGGTATGTATATAGATATATACCGGTAGATATAGATATTTATATCTTTCTCTCTTTTTTTCTCTTTCTCATATGCAAATGCAAATGCGAATGCGGGGAAAGAAGTTAGAAGTTAGAAGTTAGAAGTTAGAAGTTAGAAGTTAGAAGTTGGAAGGGCGATATGTGGTGGTGGATGTAGGGTGGATGTAGGGTGTATGTAGTGATGGATGTGGTGATGGATGTGGTGGTGGATGGATGTGGTGTATGTAGTGATGGATGTGGTGGTGTATGTAGTGTATGTGGTGGATGTGGTGATGTATGTGGTGATGGATGTATGTATGTGCTGTTAGGTTATGAGTTATGGGGTAAGGTCCATTAGTCCATAAGTGTAAGTGTAAGGGTAAGGGTAAGGGTACAGGTAGGGTAGGGTAAGGGTAGTATACAGGTAAGGGTAGTATACAGGTAGGGTAACAGTAGAGGAGGGGAGTGGAGAGAATGGGTTCGTTTCATGTATATTAGGGGTTTGCGTGGGTGGGTAGGTGTTGGGGTAGGTGTTGGGGTAGGTGTGGTGGGTAGGTGTGGTGGGTACGAAGTAGGTGTTTGACAGTTTGAGTTTGAGTTGGTGGTTGTGGTCTATGGTTTAAGTGGTATGTGGTATGTGGTATTGGTGGGTGTTTGTATTGGATTTGGGTGTTTGCTGGGTGGGTGTTTGGTTTTGGGGTTGGGTAGCTAGATGGCAGATGGAATAGAGTAGGATAGATAGAGGAGGATAGTAGGGAATCATAAGTAGAATATCAGGTAGAATATAATATCAGGTAAAAATATAATACTATAATAATACAATAGTTATGGTTTATCGATACCTAGATATGCAGATATATGGATATGTTTCTATGGCATAATTCCATGTGATACGATGTGATGGGGAGGGTGTCAGAGTGTCAGGGTGTTGAGTATTAGAGTATTGGAGTATTAGGGTTCTTAAAATGAACATAAGGTTGCGTATAAAGATGGTAAGGTGGTATTGATGACGTGGTGGGTGAACTGTTAAGTTGTAAGTTGTAAGTTGTTAGCTATTGTTCAGTTCATTCCAGTTCTATCAAGAATTCAAGGCAAGGAAGAAAGGCTAGGGTTGTTTGTTCCTATTATAATCCATATCCTACTGTAATCCATCATACATATCAAGATCAGGATCAAAATCAAAATCAAACTCAAGCACAATAGCAAAACCTAAACAATTATCAAATTTAATCATTTCCATTTCAATTTCCATTATTGGTAATATATACACACATAACACACATGAATGCATCCACTTCCTTCAATGGTATAAAGAGAAAATAAAATCCCCCCCTCCCCGCGTAAAATGATAAAACCGACTAGCAAAATGCAAGCAACAAAATGCAAGCAACCAACCACCATACATACATAATTTGCTTGTGAAGAAAGGACTAGATCCGCCGATGCCAAAGCTCCGAAGCAGATGGGTAATTGTGACGCTGAAATGCTTGATGGATGGGATACGATGTGATGTGACATCCTTATGAAGACATGATATGCTAAATGCAAGTGATGTGATATGATATAAATTGATATGCATCAGGCTCAAAAGCTCAAAAGCAAAACTCAAAAGCTAAAAAGCTAAAAAGCAAAAGGCCAAACCAATCCAGTCTTTTGTCATGGAGCCGTGAACGATTTCGTAAAATATGATATGCGTCGGTCGTGTCGTAATGATTGTAAGAAGTATGAGAATCGTGATAAAATGTGATGTGATTTGATGTGATGTGATCTGAGAAGGATGGTATAAATAGAAGATATAACTGAGGCGTGGTATCCAACCGAGACTGAGAGATTCCGATGATGATGATATGTACAAAGGAGAGAGAGAGAGAGAGACGGGTTGACTTCTAGTTGGGAAAGATCAAACGGTGAATGGGAGATCGAGATAAGTTTCGATTATCCATCGTAATTCACCTCGGAACCAGGAGGTGGCTATGCTAGGCCAACTTTTGGGCCTGATATCGAGAGATGACAGGAGAACAGCTCAGCTGCACTGTACTGGTATCCATTAATCCCTACCCATGAAACGATGTGGCGATATTTTATAATACGCACAACTTCAGCCTTCCATTCTCTTAATTTCACCATCCCGTCTCCTCCCTCCCAAAGAAAAGATATCATCATCAATCTCAATAAGGATTCACATAAGCATATCCCGGCGTGGGAGCAAATTGTGGAGGACCCCTCGAGCTCCTATGAGGAGGAGGCGCATGTGGACCTCCAGGCGGAGGCGGTGCAGTCATCGATCTATTCCTCCCATCGGCCCTAATACTATCTCTCCTCTGTCTATCGGCATGTCTTTCTCTGTCCCCCGCCGGCGTCCCAATCCTCCTCTGTTCCCTCCTCCTCTCCCTCTCCTCACTCCCATCCGAAACAGCAGGCGTAGATCCTCTCTGCGGCCCCATTGCCGGCCCCGGCTCACTCAACCTCACTTTCCTTCCTCCACCCCCTAACGCCGATAATGGCGGATCTCGCACCCCGGGTTCCTCATCGCTGGGTAAAGTTAATTCAACTAAACTGAAGAAATACTCCAGGACTTCGGGGTAGCGCTGCACTGATGCGCGCCAATCTTCGTCGATGCCACGTTTGAGTTCCGAATCGATCTGTGCGATTTCCGAGGGGTGGGGGCGCGCGTTGTAGTAGTAGGCTGCTCGTTCGGTTATGCGGTGGATTTGGGAGGCGTGTTCGTCTTTGCGGCGGGTGGTGAGTACGCTGAAGTAGGAGAGGATGTAATCTTGGGCGTGGCCTCGGACCCAGGTTCTGTTTTCGGATGTGGATTAATTGTGTGTTGGTGGATGAAGAATTGAGATGAAAGGGGATCCAATGATGGGATGATAGTAAGGTTCTTGAGATGTGAACATGAGGGGTAGAAGAGGGGCAGTACCTTATATCATTATAAACATTCGTCATCATTCTCTGTTCAGCCTGCCTCACAGCGACGGTAAGGCCATTGGCTTCGCACTCGCATTTTGCGATGGCTGGTTGAGAACATATGGCGCAATCTGGATCCATGATCTTGACTTCTTTGTTGTTTCTGGCGTTCTTGATTAACATTATGAAGGGGGATCATCTGGTGTGGATGAGGGGTAATAGATGCTTAAAAGAAGCTAGTGTTGAAGAGAGGAAGATTGAAAGAGACGATAAGTTGAAGGGTGATTGAGGCTCAAAGGGAAGGGAGTATATGTGGAGATGAAGAAAGAAAGAGACAAGTATGAATGTTTGGGGTCAGGGAAGAGGGGAAGTTGATTGAAAGAGAGGGGGAGGGAGAAGATCATCCCATGGTATGTGATGGATGAGAGTATGGGGACGAACGGTGAGGTATCGTACCGTCTACATGTAGGTAATAGGTAGGTCGCTTGACTGACAAGACGGAAGTCGAGATCTTTGGGGGAATGGGGATACCTATCCAAGTATCGTATCCTCTGGCTCGCTGGCTTGCTTTGCAGTTGCAGTTGCAGTTGCAGTTTGTGTGGGGTAAAGTTGGGAAATGATATTCGAATCAATTGAAGTGAGATCAAAGTTAAACTAACCTTTGTAAGTTTATTCCCCTCTTCAACTCCCCTCTCGATTCGATGCAATGAGTCCGGATCGTAGGATACGCAGCGAAACGAAACGAAACGAAACGAAACGATACTATATTATGCTATGCTTGCTGGCAGGCAGGACGGCTTCGGAATTGCAGATTTCCACGATAGAAAGATCACGCTACGTAAATTTCTGCACCATTCAAATGAAAAGATTAGAATCATAAGAATATTGAGATGTTAAGGAAACCAAAACGAAAAAAGACCCCACGATTAACAATGCTGGTATCGTAAATGGTAAGATAGATATGGTGGTAGATGTGTACGAGGGGAAAAGGTTAAAGTATGATGTATGGACTGAGGTAACCGACGGAAGATAGGAAAGATGGTTTGGCTAGATGTGATGGGATAGGAAGAAGACGGGGGTAGTTGGCATAGAAGAACGGGAGCTCTTTTGGAATTTTCAGACGACAAGAAAGGTTACGGAGATTTGACAACAACAAAAAAGATGCGGAATGGGAAGGGAAGGGGAGAAGGGGAAGGGGATTAACAAATGAGGAGGAGAAGAAAAAAAGTGAGATATCGTTATTAGACTGATGTGCAAGCTTTGTCTGCAAGTTCGGCGTGTCGGTCGTGCGTATGTGTATGGTTTCCAATTTTTTTGGGTGGGGAATGAACTTGGG
>NGKG01000021.1:291045-338497 GCA_002162505.1 Myriosclerotinia scirpicola | reverse complement strand
CCACCCACAGCCCACAGCCCAACACTAACACCAACACCACACCACCCTCTACAACCCCCCCTCCCATTTCAATTGAATAACTAATACGCCGTACACGAGATCTGGATCTATAGTCAAAGAGACTATTCTTGAGGGTATCATTCAATCATATTCATCTACAATTTCATATCGTTTCCCTCATCTAAGTTAAAGAGAGAGAAAGAGAGAGAGAAAGAGAAAGAAAGAGGTCACAAAAAGAGGATTCCTAGATACGTTGAGTTTACCTTCTGACCCACGGATGATTTCATTTTGAGATCGAGCAGGCGTGTTGAGTTATTACCGGATTTTCTATCCAGCAGAGAGAGAGAGAGAGAGAGAGAGAGAGAGAGAGAGAGGCGTCTGGTATTGAGGAAATTGTGATAATTCTTATGCTGGTTCTATTAGTATTCTTAAATTCCTTCCTCATTCTCTTTTTCATCTGGTTTTCAATTTTCAAATACAACATGATAGGAAAAAATTCGCCAGGCATCTTTTCAGTCAAAGTTCAGAGACTCTGTTGAGCTGCTTGGTTAAGACTAGGTATTGTGACGAAGCAATTCCATATCAGGTTTAGACATTCCAGAGTGGAAAAAATCGTAATATTCATTATAAATGTATGCATACTAGGTATTTCTCCAGTTCATAATACCATATATCGAAATTCCCGAATATGGCTCCGACATTACTCAGGATAGAATATAGTATATTCCACTAAAGCATACACTTACGAATGTTCGGGCCTAAACTTTGGTCGAGCTTCCATCCCAATGGTGAGAAATAACGGCTACTATCATAAAATCCCTTTTGGTAAAATTCTTTATATTTCGCCCGGCCTTCTTCCCACATTTGTAGGTAAAAGGCCCTCTCGTCGTATAGTGCGGGATCTTCGATATCGAATCCAAATGTGTTGATTCCAGTCTTCTCGACAAAATTCTTCCACATATATGGGCCGCTGCTTTGCCATGGATCTGGTTCGAAGCCGATGGTTTTACAGATTTGCATAAAATCTACCTTGATGATTCGTCTACCCCAAGCATCAAGTGTGGCAGAGGGCCACCACGAAGAAGGTAAGAATTTGCTCTCGGTATACAACTCTCGGTATGAGACGGTGAAGATACTGTCAGTTTGAACAAATTGCCGTACGTAATTGTAGGTATTGGAAAGAGGGGTTTTATATAGGCGGACTCGCTGAATATTGTGCTCAAGTGGCGGCGGCAAATCCTTCTGTCCATTTTGTTCTATTTCGAAGTTGACAGAATCGAACCAGGTATGCCCAACGTATGGACACCCATTTTGATGTCCAGTAAAGGATCTAATTGTGCACAAACCAACTGTGCCTTCGTTGGGTCCTTTAATATCGACTGCCAACACCAGAACATGATGGCCAGCCATGTCGATGTGACCATATTTTTCTATCTCGTTTATGGTCTCTGGGGCTAGTCTTTCTTTACTTGGAATAAATAAGAGACAACCAGGTGCAATGTCCCAAAGAGGCACAGGAGTAGAAGATCCAGGATAGGGTTTGTATCTTTCGTGATAGTAAGGATTGAATATCTTGCTCCATACTTTCGATTTCTGCCATGAAGGCATGCATACCGGTGCAGACTCGGTACATCTAGATGTCTGCGAGGTGGAACCACTTTCATTTGAATTCATCAATCTGGAAGCATAGTGAAAGCGACTTCTGAAGTTGATTGACGTAATGGGTCCGCGATGGCTAAAACTAGTATTTGTCGACCTCCCTCGAGTGAAGAATCCCGGCGATAGGCTTCTAGACATTGGTAAGCCCCCGATATGTAAATTAAGCTTAGAGTTCATTCGTATATCGCTTTAACTTTGGAAATGGAATATCATGAGACAGATATCGCGGAGGTATTGAATATCATGATCGGAGTTTGGATTTTTAAAGAGAGTTCTGCATGTACGGGATAAGTCAGAGTGGGAGAACGATAGAAGAGTAGATTGACTTACCAGAGAATTGACAGATCTCTTGGGTCGGGAAACATTCAAATTCATGGGAACATGGTGGTGGTGTGTGGTGTGTGGTGTGTGGTGTGTGATGGGGGTTCTTGTGCATTTGTATTTGTAAACAAGTCGACACCTCGTCTCGAATTCGTCTATGGATTAGGTAAGCGTGATAAAAAATAGATATTGTCACCAAAAGTAAATTATCATCTACTCTAATAAGTTACTTGAGTGAGTAGGTATTTTCATCCGTCGATCCAACTTTAATCTCCTGGTTCAACCATATAATTTCTTAGGTCTATTTAATTCTTTTGCTTTCAACCAGAACTAGAAGTAGATCTATACCTAGCAATACATGCCTTGGGCACATACATTCATCTTACAAGAAAGTAGATTAGCTTCCCGACCCCAATCTATCTATTCCTCATTCCAATCATGAGTTGCCGCCCTCCTTTAGTCCATATCCCATCTATTTAGTCCTTATTCCTTTAATCTTGATCCCTCGGGCCTCACCCAAACACCTTATTCATACCTTGATGCGCCAACTCTACACCCAGAAATGTTGCCGCATTAGCAGGTACCGCTCGCGCCAACGCTGGTCCAAATCCAGGGAAAAACGCCTTGAAACCTCCATTTCTATACAATCCTTTTATCACACCCCCAACTGTTGGTTTCCCTTCCATGGTTTGTAACCTCGACTTGACTGTATCAACCGGGAAGACTGGAATCCACATTGCTACACCTGCGCAAGCTCCCGCTCCGGTGATCGCCAATAAACTTAGATCCTTCCCCGGTTTTCCAGTAGTGGGGTCTATAGGAGTTAGACGACGCTTAATGTACTCATAAGTTGCAAAGTATGCGGCACTTCCAGGTCCGTCTCTTGCTAGTGTCGCAGCAGAACCTCGGAAGACGGATTTTATACCACCTTCTTTATAAAGTTGCTTCACAACATCGACACCACCATTGTATTTTGGTTTTTCTCCAGGCGCAAGTTCTTTTTGTCCTTGGATTTGCAAGAGGACTTTGACACGTTCAAATGGGGCGGTGATGATAGTTTGTGGAATAGCGGAGAAGAAACCGGCGGTACTGATTTGAGCGATTGTAAGGGGTTCGTGAGGAGCGGTGGAAGTGAAGTTGCGGACGAGGTTCTTGCCTACGTCGAAGCCCCAGAAAGATACGGCGACTGTGGGGAAGAAGGATGATTAGCTGTTTGTTTGGGGGAATGTGAATGCGAAACGAATAAAAGAAAAATTAGTAGAGGAGGAAACAGAAAGAACTTACACATAGGAGTAACACCAACCAGCGGCGCACTCACACCCGCATATAAACCCCTCGCAAGTCCATCCTTTGCGACAGATTTTGTGACAACATCAATAGCACCTTTATAAACCCCTCGTTCGGCAGTTTGTAAACGGACTTTGACCAAATCAAATGGATGCCCGACTATGACTGCGCAAACACCACCGAATCCTCCAGCAGCCAATGACCGTAATCCTGC
This sequence comes from Myriosclerotinia scirpicola, assembly GCA_002162505.1. Classification (NCBI taxonomy): domain Eukaryota; kingdom Fungi; phylum Ascomycota; class Leotiomycetes; order Helotiales; family Sclerotiniaceae; genus Myriosclerotinia; species Myriosclerotinia scirpicola. The sequence goes on along the minus strand of NGKG01000021.1, from coordinate 335,016 downwards.
GAATGATTTCTGTACAACAACTTCGGCGTCTTGTTTTAATTCCGCTTTGGATTCAGGAACGTGGGGCAGATTGGGATTGAGGGAGTCAATCTTTTGATTTATTTTAGCACCTGGAGATGAGGAAGATGAAGACATTTTTGAGAGGAGAGAGGAAGGGTAGAGGGTAGAGGGTAGAGGGTAGAGGGTAGACACAAAGATTGTGCGAAAGTCTATCTGAGAAAGGAATTCTATATTTATTGAGGGTTTATTATTTTCAGTGAAGCTTGTGATCGCATTGAGGGATGTTTCTTAGCCTCATAGCTGTACCGCGGGATGTGGCTTGATAACTTTCAATGCGGTTTTGCCGAGGCAGGCCAACATCAACCGGTCGGCCATCGGCTTAAGATATTACCGAGATTCGGATAGGAGAGAGATTCGGGGGAGTGGAAAAATGTAATAATGTACGAAGTATCTTTGGTAGACATTTTCGTTGATGTGATACATATAAAAAAGATGTGTTATACAGTGATGGTGTGAAGGATGAAGAATAGAAGGAAGAGTCATATGATAGTAGGAATGATTATGATATACGAGCATGTGTAGAGAGGTGAAGAAAAGGATTGGGCATCGTATAGGTTGTATCCGGTAGTATTTCTGCCCAAGCATCTCCAAAAGAAGCAGTTTGCAGTTATTTATCAAATTCGAAGTAAGTTGATCTATTGTGTAAGCAATGGATGTCTTAATGATGAGCTTCGGATGGGAGTGAATCATGGTGTAAGAACATGAAGCATCAGATTCAATATAGTTTGAATTATCGTTACTGTAGGTGTTTTGGTTTAGTCTCATAATGAACCTATCATAGCTTTACATTTTAGTGACTAGAAAAGCAATTCCCTGACCTTGTATCAGGTTTATATGTCAATTCGATACTTGTAAGCCTTATAAGAGAACAACTAGTTAGAACCTTGGATCTAATCTCCATCCTGATGATGGTTTTGATGATTGCACTTTGTGTATATTCCATCTAGTAGTAGTATGGGCTACAAGGTTAAATTGAAGCCTAAGCATTGTTTGTTTACTTCTCATCAAACAATGAACTGTATCTAAAATAGTATATCTTACTTTTTACATCCAAGTAGTTGATGTTTGTTTACATTCAAATATCACCATGTTGCAAGGTCTATTAGACAATCGAAGTTGTTTGCTGGCAGTGGCTAGGAACCCCTCCAAATGGAACCCCTCCTTCATCAACATTCGTACCTACGTAATAATTGAATAATTTGGACATCATTTTTGGAATTATAATCCACTTATATCTTTTCTTCTTATCAAAACTTTCTTATTGATCAATTGAGATCCTTAATCCGAACTTTAGTCTTCTAGCAGTAATATATCTTGACAACGTGTAACCTGCAACCTTAACAGTAAGCACAGCATACCTAGGTATTATATGATATAATAGATGAAGGGGTAATGGCTTGAGGGGAAAAGCTCGCTGGCATTGGGTTGCACCCCCAGTCCCGGTGATGTGCGCCTAAAAGAAACATCACTTATTGATTCGGGTCCACTCGAAAACAACACCCTTCTCTCTTCTCTAACCTCCTGTCAACCACCATTGACTACGCATGAATTGACAACTATCTGTGCTATACAACCATGTTTTATATATTCAAGTACCCAAATTCATATATATGCGGACTGGGAACATGGGAAAAGGTAAGATTAATCGCAAGGCGGTCACTGTTATTATTGTTATTATCATTTCGTGAACATCAATCGTCTCAAGTATTTATCTCTATGTCTATTTCGTTTGTTTCACTGTTTGTTTGATTCTTTCCAATGCCAATTAATCTTCAACCTTCTACTGGTACTACCGGTATTCTTAAGAAAGATAAAGCAAGAGGAGAGAGTTCAAGAAGAATGCCGACCAATTCGCGACCTCCCCTGTCGCATCGCATACGGGCATCCTTTGAAGGGAAGAAATCACAAGATTCCACCAGTCCCAAACATGCGAGCTTTTCCGGCAGCAGCCCAACAGATCCGGAAGTTCTCCGACAGGCAATTGATCAAGCTATATCTGGAGATGCCTTCCAAGCTGGAATTGCTTCCCATATAGCTAAATTACTTAAACCCGAAATCAAGACGGCTCTAGATACCATTGAACCGCTTGTAAATGCCGTTCTAAATCACGAGAGACTGTTGAAGAAGACCAATACTAGTGTGGAACATGTTTTGCTGAGGCTGGAGTCAATGTCAGATGACGAGGGGGTGGTAGATCCGAACATAGCAAGACTCAGTATTCATGGTGCACTGACTTCGCATCCTATATCTGATCCGCGATCAGGCGATATACCATTACCCATATCACATAACCCGACGCCTGGTACTGGTACACCAGCCACCTCTTCCAAAGAGCAATCAAGACCTCTCCTGAATCGAAATATTTCATTTACAGTCGGGAAGCTATCTGAAATATCGGATTCATTGGACACCAATAATGATAAACTCGGGAAGGTGGTAGATGGAATTGCGGAGATAAACAATTTGTTGATATCAAACGAACGCTTGGATAGCTTGATAGAAAGCTCGGAGAAGAACGCTACTACCATTTCGGTGATGCAAGCGCAGTTAGACCAATTGCATGAAAATGTCAGACTGATCATCACACGAATTGGTAGTGACCTAGGGACGAATGTACAGGCTATCAATGATCATTTAGTGGGAGGGACACCCAGATCCGAGACGGGGGCTGCGGCTCTTGATAGTAGCGGAGGAAATTCCGATCTTCTCCAAGTTATATCTTCAGAATTGGAGGTCTTGAAGGGAAAGTTGGATACTGGCACTTCGTCACATCACGACAATTTGGTGTTGCTGAAAACAGAGATTGCCGCTCTACAATCAGCTCTCGAGGACCAAAAGGCGTTATTAGGGGAATTAAAAGGAGTCGATAATAGTGCCGAAGTTTTGGCAGGTATACAGAAGTCGAATGAGTCGCATGAAGCGCATACTGCGATTTTGGAAGAGCTTAAGGAGAGATATGCTAATGTTGTGGATCCATCGACTCAACTAACGCCCACTGGAGATGCTGAAACCCTACAAACCATCTTGACAGAAGTGCAAAAATCTAATGAATCTCATGAGAAGCATACGACAGCGCTACAGAGCATCAAAGACTCAGACGCGAACGCAAGTATATTAGCAGAAGTTCAAAAGTCAAACGAATCACACATCGCTCATGCAGCTGCGCTAGAAGCCCTCAAAACTTTGCCTACTCCACCACCAGAAAGTACCTCCATCGATCTAGAAAGTCTTGAAACTAAAATGGGAACTATAATTGAGACGAGCACCGCAATTTTAACAGAAGTTCAAAAATCAAACGAGTCGCATAATTCCCACGCAGCTGCGTTGGAAAACATCAAAGCCCTACCAACTCCTCCTCCCGAACCTATCCCCGCAAGTGCAAGCGTGGATCTGGGAGGTCTGGAAATGAGTATGGGAAGTGTTATTGAGAAGCTGGATAATCACGCTGCCATATTAGATGAAATCAAGACGAAGGATGTTTCTGTGCCGAGAGGAATCGATGTTGGGGCTTTTAATAGTCATTTTGGTTCAATTACTTCGATGCTTGAATCTCAGGTCGCGGCCTTGGAGGAGATAAAATCAAAGGATATTCCAACTGCTGATTTCGGGCCGATCACTTCGATGCTGGAAGCTCATACTGTAGCCTTGGAGGAGATTAAGGCTAAGGATGCAGGAAATAGTCCTGATTTTAGTCCACTGACTTCTATGTTGGAAGCTCACACTGCTACCTTGGAGGAAATCAAGGCTAAATTAGGAGCATCCAGTATTGATTTCAGTCCAATTGCATCTACTCTGGAAGCTCATAGTGAGGTTTTGAATGAGATCAAATTAAGAGACGCTCAATCCAGCACTGCGCACGCGGCAGTCAATATGGAAGCGTTGGAGACACATTTCAATTCTATCACCGGTATGCTAGTAGCACATACAGCTGCTTTAGAGGAAATCAAGTCCAAAGATGGCTCATCTAATTCCTCTATGCCTGCAGAAATCAACACTGAAGCTCTCGATAAACATTTCAGTTCTATTACTGGCGTGTTGGAAGGGCATACTGCAGCGTTAGATGAAATCAAGTCAAAGGACTTCACAGCTGGTGCTGGACCAACGGAGTTCAATACCGCAGCATTTGATGGTCATTTCAATTCCCTGACCAGTTTACTAGAATCACACACCACGGCATTGGATGAGCTCAGATCAAAGAACAACGACTCTTCTACGCCAGAGATGCTAAGAGATGGTCATGTGTTTGAATCTTTCGAACCGCATATTACAGCTATCCAGAACGCACTTGATGCTCACACGCTTGTGCTCGGCGACCTTAAGTCCGAGACCCTTGCCAAAAACGATACGGATGCGATGGTAGTGGACAAAATTCTGGAACCACATATCATGGCTATCAAAAGCACATTGGATGCACATACCGCGGTTTTGGATGAACTCAAATCCAACAATTCCAATAGTAGCGCCGCCAACTTTCTGAAAAATGCTAATGATTCGATACTGGAAACTCTTAATAACCACGCGAATCTTCTCACTGAAATCAAGAATGCAGATGTTAGCGATGAGATTTTGACGGCGTTGCATCAATTACAGGAAAGTAATTCTATGGCTTTCGATACTCTCAAAGAATCGGATGTTAGTGATGAAATACTTACTGCATTACACACATGTAATGATTCACAGGAGAAGTTGGATAAATCGCTATTGGAACTACAGGCAACGGTAAAATCGTCTGGCCTCTTTCAACAAATCGGCGAGAAGTCAATCGATCCCAGTGAAGAAATCACCGCTCCAATTGGTGGCGTGGATCTGAGCGGATTGGAAACTCAACTTGGTGCTGTGATTGCGACACTTGAGGGTCAGAATGTGGTTCTGAGTGAGATTAAAGACGCTACAGATTCTGGGATGGAGGCACATAGATCGCATACCACAAGTCTAGGTGATATTAAGGATGCGGCCAATGCTTCCAATGAATCTCATAATACCCATACTGCTACCCTTGGAGTAATAAGAGATGCAGCGGCTGCCTTAAGTGGCGCACATGCCACCCAGATCAGCACGCTGGGCGAACTCAAGGAAGCAATAAGCGTGTCTAACGAATTCCACAATACCCATACCACTACTCTGGGGGAAATTAGAGATGCAACGGCTAGTTCAAACGAAGCACATCTCACGCACGCATCTGCCCTTGGTGAACTCAAGGAAGCAATAACCACGTCTAACGGATTCCACAATGCCCATACCACCACTCTGGGAGAAATTAGAGATGCAACAGCTAGCTCGAACGAAGCACATCTCATGCACGCCTCTGCCCTTGGTGAACTCAAGGAAGCCATGATTACTTCGAATGAATTTCATGCATTGCACGCCACCGCGCTGGCAGATTTAAAATCAACCAAGTCATCTCAGGATACTGCTATTGAGCCAATACCAGGCCCAGTCCTCGATACTAGCGGTTTAGATACCCAACTCACAAATATCATCACAACCCTGGAATCACAAGCCTCAACCCTTGGAGAAATCAAGGATGCTCATACCTATCACGTCAAAACTCTCGGAGAAATTAAAGACTCAGCAACTGCATCCAATGAATCTCACACCTCACATGCAACAATATTGAGCGAGATCAAGGACGCGACTTCCTCAGTCAAAGACATAAACGAGGTCTTGAAAACGCATACAAGTCTGTTGGAAGGGTTGAAGGAAGGCAGTGGCTCAAATCACGACGAAGTGAGAGGTGATATTGAGGACTTGAAGAAGATTGTCGAGGAGGGTTCAAGTGAACATGAAGAAAGTCTTTCGAAATATGGAGAGTTGATCAAGGAACATGGCGAGGTGGCCAAGGAGAATCACGATGGGTTGAAGGAGACTATTGCGGGGCTTGCTTTAGGCAGTGTTGTGGGGGCTGTGGTTATGAAAGCTGTGGCGGGCAAGGAGGACCAGGTCCATGAAGTGTCAGAAGTTCCTGTAAGTTACCTTTTCGATTTAAAATTCCATCTGTGAAAGTATGGATACTAATCGGATGATATAGACCGAAGCAGATGAGATGCCTGAGGAAGAGCCACCAATAGTGGAACCAGAAGCACTGGTAGGTTACCCTTTCGATTATTGTAAAGATTATAAGATACTAATGCAAATATTAGGTGATGGAAGAGTCAGCTCCTGAGTCCATAGAATCGCAAGCGGAACCTCCCGTGAGTCCGGATTTTGTCAATATATTTCTTGTGCAACTTAATAATGATTTTGATAGGTCGAAGACGAAGCCGTGGCGGAACCAGAAGCACAGCCGGAGCCCGATGTCTTAGTAAGTATAAGATAAATAATAGACACACTTCTCCTGGGTATTTTTGAAAGGTTCCGCTAACAAAAGCTCTAGGTGGAAAGAGAAGAGGCTATGAGTGAGGAGGCATCAGTAGAGCAGGAGCAAGAACAAGAACCCGCACTGGAAGAGCCCAAGGTTATGGTAAGTTTTTCCTTGATCAATAATTCACTATGCTCTCCGTCGAAAAATATCTGATCTTTCAACCAGGCCGAGACCGAGGAAGACATTCCTACCCCAGACCATAAATTAACAGAGTCAGAACCGGAGCCAGAAATTAATGTAAGATGCCACAAACTTAGTTCTTTCGAAACGATCTGTGAGCGATTATCTGGATAGTAACTGACTGGCTTATTTTAGGTTGAGAAGGAGTTTCCAGGTGAGGAACCGACTCCCACAGAACTAGACACTCCCGTACAGGAGGAACTCGAGATCGCAGAGCCAGTTCTAGCAAAAGAAGAATCCGACCCAACTGTGAGTTTTCTCGGGCATATTTGCGACTTGGTGTAAACTAATGATCGATTGTAGACCTCAGACGAAGCAGCACACATTGAGCCTCAACAAGTTGAAGAAGATGGTCCTACCAAAGACGCACTCCCTCAAACAGATATTGCATTAGTAGATTCCGAGGCTCCTGTAAGTATCAACTAATCAATAATTATCGCTCACGTGAATAACTTTTCTCTTCTAGTCTGGACCTGAGCTCGATGTAGACAACGTGCAAGCAGGCAACACGAAACCTGAAGCTGTCGAAATAGAAGAAAAAGAGGCTTTTGTACAAGAGATTATCGATGAACCGATTGCGGTCCAAGAAACGTGAGTTATATCCTAATATTCTTCTCAGATGACAAAACTGATATATGTATCAACAGGGCTGTCGTGACAGATCTACAGACCAATGAGGAACCTAAGGAACTTGAGGTTATTGACAGTGCCGAGGGTAGTACACCAGAAATTGCTGAAGAACCAATTCCCTTCCAAGACACGTGAGTTATGTCAAAATTCCGGTTACCACTTTACATAACGCTAAGATATCAACAGTCCTGCGGATAAAGAAAATACAATTCCTGAACCAGAATCTACGTAAGTCTGCACCAGTCTCAAGCTCCCAAAAACAGATTTGATGGGAATTAACCCGAAGGCCTGCACGTGTAGACTTGAAGAGGACATCGTTGCAGACTTATCCAAGGATGGGCCGGAACATGGAGATACCCCTGTTGTTCAGGAGATACCTATTGAGGAAGAGGTTGTTGCGGTGGAAGGGTAGGTTTCTTTCTTATTCTATCGGGGTGATTGCTGGAAGCTGATGTACGATGAATATAGGTCTCAGGAAGAAGCAGATGGAGAGAGCAAGGGAGATGAAGTACAGGGAGATGCAACTGTTGTAGATGGTGATGTTTTGAAGTAAGTCCCGTTTTTCTCAGGCCTAATTGTGCATTGAATAGTGGATTCTGATACGAAATTCAGGCCTTCCGAGGACTCAGTACCAGGTGTGGAGCAAGACAAGTACGTGCATAGATTGAGATTGGCTTTTATTGTTCTGAGATCGCTGTGGCATGATGCTGATATGGCAAATAGGCCAACGGAGGAAATAGTTCCAGATACTGAAGATGAAGAGTTGCAAGCACCCAATGAAGAGAAGTAAATTCGAATCTTGATCATTCAAAGAACTAGAACTAACATGCCAAAGACGAACTGAAGAATTCGTCCCAGAAGGCTTACCAGAGACCCCCCCTGGCAATTTGGAAGAATCTATACCTTTGGAAACGAACGAAAAATCCCAGAAGTTCGAGGAAGTTGATTCACGGAAACTGGATGATATAATCCCCGAAAACCAAGCAAACACTATTCTTCCAGAGCCGCTAGTTGAAAATGAGACTTTTATTTCAAGGCCTATAGATGAAATACCCGTAGCCAGTGTCGAAATTCCTACCGAATCCGAGGTCGTTGAATCTAGCAATCAGAAGCTTCCAGCAGCCGAGGAATTGGAAATAGAACGGCCGGTTGAAAATTCTGAAGAGGATCCGGCAATGGATAACTTAGAACGCGATAATGAAGATGTTCCCGCTGCCACCACGGAGAGGGTAATTGAACCCTCTCAGCCAGAGAAGTCTAGAGAACTAGCCATCGAAAATGAGACCCCCGTTGGAGAGTTGGGCTATCAAGATCAAACTCCTATCGAGAGCCAGAAAAATCCTGTGGAACCCCAACTCGGCGAACATAGAAGCGAACAAGTAGCCAGCGACATCGCGGAGAAAACTCTTGAGCCCTTGATGGAAGAAAATATCCTAGAACCAACCGTCGAAACGGAGACGCCCGTTTTGGAGTCAAATGATCAGGATGAGCCTCCCGTTGAAAGCGAGGAACATTCTACGGAACCTGTTAGTCTAGAGATGGAAAGTCTGGAACAATCTCCACCGATTGAGAGCGAAGAAAAGGATCTGGAAAAAGAAGACCAGGAAACTAGCAATGAAGCTGTGCCTGTTGAACTCGAAGAAACCCCCGCCGAGCTCTTCAAAGAACAGATTTCAGCCCCAACTGGTATTGAAACCGAGATAACCGCTCCCGAGTTGAATGATCAAGAACAAATTTCTATTGAGAGCGAGGAAAATGTCGTAGAAACTGGGATTAACGAACCCATCGTCAAAGGACTGGAAATCTCGGAAGAGCAATTACCGCTGCTAGCAGACAATGAGGAAAAGGCAACCGAGATGGCGCCGCAAGATAGTATCGAGTACTCAATGGTTAAGAATGAAAGTACTTCTAGCGAGCGAGAATTAAACTATGAAACTCGGGATGTTGCCGAAGATGAGGAACTCGACAAACTAGTCGAAGAACCGCCGGCTGAGATTCCTAGCACAGAATCGGTCACAGAGAAGCAATTATTACCGATTCCCAGTGAAGCAGAAAATTTTCCTGAGATAGCACCAGAAGAAAGCATTTTGGAGTCGGAGGTCAAGAAAGAGAATCTCACTGATTTGCCTATTTCAAGTGGAGAAATTCAAGAAGTCGCCAACAATGAGGAAAAGCCAATATGGATCGAAGATCATGTCATTGAGGCACCCAGCGAAGGACAAGTTCCTGAGAGCGAATCCCTGGTATCCAAACGTGTCATTAGCGAAGACCCGGAAAATATCGAAGCTGGAGAGGAAATCGCTGCTTTGAACGCGGAAATGACAAGAATTTTAGCCGATGAGAAAAATAGCAGTGAGCCAATCGTGGAGGAGGCAAATCAGTCCGAGGGAGAGAGTCTTCCAGTCGAAAGTGAAATAATATCTAGAGATGATCCAAAGGAATCTGAGTTCGAACCCAGTATCGAAGAACCTATCGATATTCCAGAGGGACAAACATTGTTCGAGAGCCAAAAACCTTCGAAAGAACAACTCGAGTATGAGTCATTACACATAGAACCAGCCGAATTGGAAGAAGACCAAAAGGAACCTTCAGCTGGCGATCTGCATTCAAGCGAGCCGAACCAGGAAGAACCCCTTGAAGATCCTTTTATGACATCAACAGATCTAAAGAGAGAGATATCTCCCGGACAGTCCGAGATAGAGACGATTGAGAACACAATCCTTCCAGCTACGGATGAGTCACTCCAGCACGAGTACAACCCTCTAGCCAACGACGAGGATGTTGGCGAAAGCCAGATACAAATTGTGGAAGATGGAGACCTGCCCGAAGAAAAGTCTCCTGAAGTCTTTACCGAACCCGAAATTAAAACCACCGAAAGTCAGTCGATAGCCAGAGAAGTCGAAGAGAAAAATTTTAGCAACGAAAGCGTATCTGTACCAGTTGATTTTGTACCTGCCGAAATCCCCGGTGAAACTGACGAAGGGGATCACGAGAGTGGAAGCTTAAGTGACGATCGTGCTCTTCCGGTTGATGTTGAGAGAGATGATAGTTTGCCAGTCCAGCCCGAATCAGAACCTGCTATGGACTCGTATCCACAAATGGCAGAAATTAAAGCTATGGCCGAAGATGTCGCATTGGAGAACGAACCAGAAGATCTTGAGAACGAGCCAATACTCGAAGAAAGCTCTTTCCCGGAGCGCTCAACAACTGAGTTGGAATCAACTACCGAGAGTCACTTGGAAGCAGAGAGTGGAGATCAAGGATCAAACCACGGAATCTCACCAGTGGAGTATATCGAGGTCGTTAAAATGGAGCCAAGCTCCAAGGAGCAGTCAAGCGAGGCTGGTAGCCTGGAGAATGAGGAGAGGCTCCCGGTGAAGAGCGAACATTTTCACAGAAAATCCGGCGATCTAGAGGAGGCAGAGGATGAAATAATAACTCCAGAAGATACGCTTGACAGATCTGGTGGTAGCGAACCGATTGTGGATAATGACACAGTTGAGGATAGAGCCCAAGCATTGGAGCACGTGACGGAAGTCCAATCATTCGAGCCCAGCCATGAAGAAATTATAGTCAATAAGGAGATTCAGCGTGATGGCAAGCCAGCCCAAGATGAGATAGCCTCTGAGATTGCTCTTCCAAGCGACTTGGTTGAGGGAGACCCAATTCAATTTGAGGAAGAATGGTATCCTAATGCTCCATTTTCACCGGCTCAGGATACCACTCAAAACGAAAGCCATCAAACCTCCGAAAGTATTCTTCCCATCAATAATGAAATCACAGAAAGCAGATCCATCAGTTCAAATCAAGATGAAACTGAGTCTACGACTACGAGCGAGCCATTTTCGACAGAAGTTCCATTAGTATCCGAAAGCGAATATATGCCCGAAGAAAATGTTTCAATCGAGTCAAACTCGGTTTTTGATGACGAGGAAACGGTGATTTACGAAAGTGATGAGCATACACCGCAAGAGAATATTTCTCACGAACCTTTCGAAAGCCAAACTATCACGCAACACGAACCACAAACACAGTCTAGCATCGAAGATTTCCCCGTGGTCCCAGAGACATCTGGCTTTTCAGGAAAAGCGGCTTCTACCCAAGATGAGGCTTTCTTCGGGAGGGAAAATACTTTGGAGTCAACGGATGATCATATGGCTGGAGATACACAGGAGGTTTCAGACGAGGTAGCCGCAGGTGAGGGTGATTTGATATTCGCAGATAACGCATCTATTTCCTCTCAATATATGGAACCTGAGTCAGCTACCGAGAGCTACGGACAAGAAGAAGAGTATCCAAGTCATCAGGAATATTTTGACCCAAAAGCTTCCGCCGGTCACTACAACGATACCGTGGGATTAGAACGAGAAGCAGAGCCAGAAACAATCCGTTCTTACTCAGAGGATCCTCACACAACTCGTGAAGCCCAATTTGATGACTCTGGAGCTTCGACAGAACGAAAATATTCGAGTTTTGCGGAAACTCGTTTTCGGGCGCGAAGTTCCTTCGGTCATCAGGATGATGTTGAGGCATTAGAACCAGAGCCATTGACTTTCCATTTTGGCTCAAGGGAGTCCTACCCAGCCCAAGGGGCTAACATCAGCAATCTTGAATCGAAACCAGAACAAAGATACTCAAGCTTTGAAGCAGATCCTCTTGATGAACCAACTTCCTTCAGCCATGAATATACTAGCGAGGAGTTTGAGCCAGAACCACAAAATTCATACACTATCCCAAAGTATCCGCAAACCTACTTCTCGAATCCCTACCTAGCTCAAGAGGTCCACTCCACTAGCATTGAACCTACAAAAGGTCGACCAATCACACCCGCTGATCAAACAAGTCACCAAGATGACACCCTGCCAACACCACCAACAGCCCTAACCTCAAAAATTTCCACTGAGACTTTCCCTGCATATGACGAATCGCGGCGGTCCCCGGTTTCTTATGGATCTAATTTCGGACTACCAATGAGAAGTTCAGAACATGTTGGAACGATACACGTGCGTCCTGAATTCGAGAATGAACGTACATATCCCACCTATAATGAGCCATTGCGATCCTCCGGCCCATCACGTCTGCCAATGATCAGTCCAAGAAAGGTAGACACTGGTAGAGAGAAACCCCAGTTTGACAATGAACGGGTATATCCAATGCGCAATGAGCCAGTACAATTTTCTCGACGCTCCGAAGGATTTAGGTCTGGTATCCCCAAGAGAATTCCCGAACCTACTCACACTATTCATGAACCCTACGTCTTTGACAATGAGCATGGTTATTCTGCACACGATGATCCGACACCATCTTCTAGGTCGCCATCAGTGCTTCATTCTGGTCTACCAACTAAAAGCTCAAGTTCCTTTGAAACGGCCCATGAAAAGTCGGGCTTTGAGACGGAAAGCTTGTATCCGACACGTGATGAGCCAGCACGATCTTCGGGATCTTCTCGAGGATTTACCTTTGGTGTACCGGCTGTAGAGCCTGGTAGAGAAGCCCGCGAGTCGGTGAAGAGGAGCGCTAATGTTCGAAATCTTTTGCGGCAATTTGAGGGTGGAGAATCATCAGCTGCAGCACCTCAAGATCGCGTCAGTATCGCTTCATCATTTGATCGTCTCAGTGCATCGATTCCACAAGAGCGCTTTGCCATTTCTCTTCCCCGCCCCGGAGAAATCAGATCGTCTGGTAGACAAACTGAATACGAGGATGAACGCGATGTGGCTACTCCTTTTGAGGGGAGATTTGATTTACAAAGTGGAGAGAGTAGTGAGGTGCAAATACCATTTGAGAGAAAATATAGATTGGAGAGTGGTGGGGGTACTGCTATGAATACGCCGTTGGAAGAAGAGTTTAGATTGGGTGGGGAAGGGGAGGGAGGGGCTCGGGGTGCAGGGATACGGGCGAAGAGGGGGAGTGAGATGGGGAGGAAGAGGGTTGGGGGTGAGGGCGAGGGGAGTTTTTAAGGGGGGAGGGGTTTGATGGAGGTTGGAAATGATGATATGAATTGGATGAGGGATGAGGGATGAGGGATGAGTAATGAGTAATGCGTTATAGTGATGAGAACTTCGGCAAAGGGAATTTGATTGGTTTACTGATGTTTTGGTTGTATTTTGGTATCTAGCAAGCAAGGCATGGAAGGAATGGCATCGGGGTTTACTGTTAATAAGGTAGGTTATTGAAGGATGTGGTAGTATTTATTTGATGAATTTTATTTGGAAATGTTGATTGATATTTGCAAATTGCAGTAGATGATCGTCTTGTAGTGAGAGGATTCCGTGTCGTCAACATGAAAGCCTTGGGGTTTCGGAAAGGAAGGGAAGGGCATAGCGAGTCTGAGGGTAAGAAGAAGAGGTGACTTTTGAATCCGAGATTTTTTGATATCAATTTCTGCGATCTTTTTGGGAGATTATGTTATACTGTAATTATAATTAATAAAAACGGTTTAGTTTCCATAGCAGTGCGGATACTCGGTTCTTGTAATTATGTTTTTCTTAGATGGTATTGGCTGGGATGGTTAACTAGATGGAAGTAGTTGAGATTTTCTGGTTGCATGTGAATGTAAATAGTAGATACTGAAGTCTGACGTATCTCGATATTATAAGCTTAAAGCTATGAATTTGAGGCGAAAATCTATGCGTGATGAGAGGTAATCAAACCGGACTTGATATACAAAGATATCTTCAAATTCAAAAAGCTGTAAGTGAACCTATGCTATCGACAACGAGACCGTCTGGTGCCGATAGTAATTAGAATTATAGTGTCGACACGGGGAGTTGCCTCGTGGGCATTACTGCTTCATGGAGTTGAGACAGCTGTACTGGATCTTGTTGATGTGGATGTTGATGTAAATGAGGTTGGTCTTTTTATCTGATCATAGATGCTGTGCTCTTTATTCCAGAAGAAGAAGAAAATATGTACTAGGTAAGCTTTTGAGTCTGGAGTTACTTTTCCTATGTTAAAAATGCTTGTTATGCGCATTCGTAACTCTATATTTACCGCGGAAAGAAAAGTCCATAGAGTCTGCTTTAATTCTCCCTGGAAATTGTAAGTTGTAAATCTCCATATATGGTGAATGAGAACTGGATATTAATACCTAGGTAGACAGCGTGGATGGGGTATCTTCTAAAGCATCTGGACTCTGGGAGGAGTATTCGTATTCTTCATATTGGAATCGGATATCCAGGTTAAGTTATTGCCGAAATTTTAAGCTGGAGATGGAATGCTAAGGTATTTTCCTGGAGTACTTGAGATGAAAGTCTACAAAACTCGGCATTTTAAGGGATATTTCTATGCTTTTCGTATACAATCATGAGATGAATAGCAAACGTTCGAAATAAAACTAGATAATGAAGGTCTATGGCTTTAGAACTGGTGAGACTATTATGCATAATCTCTAAAGGAACATGACACATTCAATCTATATTTGTTGGGGTTCATTAGATAGACATTCTTGATCTTCGGATTCTGTTCCTGCATTCAAGGACTATAATCACATCAACATAAGATATCAAAGACATTAGATGTATTCACCATTTATAAGTGAAATCGGTGAATATATTGAAAACAGAAGAACAAGTTGATAGTTTGCTATGTAATAACCCCAGATCCGACCACTTCGAATAATCGTCCCAAGTAACAAGCCCAAACCACCACACTAAATTCTAGCGCAAAAGACACAAAAAACTCCCATCCAAACTAATTCCTTTCACAACCTATCCTCACCGAACGATTGTACGAAAATAGAATGTTGAAAAAACAGCAACCAGCCGGTATACATCAGCCTAAAACTTCCTAATGTTTGTCCTGAAACCAAGCCACCACATCTGTCATCCCATTGTAATCGATCTAGAAACAATCACCAGTACACTTTCGGTGAATTGCGACAATGATTGCGGCAACGATGGCTGCAACCGATACGCCAATGAAAAAGACGAGTACGGCAGCAAGGATCTAGAAGAAACATGAAGTTAGCCAGTGTTCAAAAGACATGATATAGAGTTGTAGGAACTTACAATGCGGTACTCGAGATTCGCCTTCCGTGTTTGAGCACTTTCCAATCCCATCTCCTCTATTACGACTGGTGCGTCGACATGGTCATCCAAGCGTTGGTTGAAGGCATCGGAAGGGCTTGGGCCAGTATATTCAATACCTGAAGCTGCTGGTGCAGGACCGGGGTTGTTGAGAGGTGAGCTTGGCAGAAGATCTGTGGGGGCAGTGCACTCATGATTGTGATTAATCAGAGCGGGACAGTTGTTGATGATTCTGCGAGTGCCAGTGGGAGGAGCACTTGCGGAACGACGACCAAGCACGAGCATCTCCTCGGGTGGAGGAAGATGTCCAATACTCATTTCTCTCTCGGAATCATTGCTTTCAGCCACAGGAGAAGGAGAACGGATGGTGGAATTTGTACCCTGGTATCCGAAAGGGACAAATTTCGGACCAAACAATGGGTGCCATGAGATTTCAGTCATTGCCTCTGAGCAGATGAGTCCAAGCGAGGGCATCTGATCTACTGCGTTGAGATAGGTGCAATCCCACTGACGAAAGTTTAGGATACCTTTCCAGACTTCGGTCTCGGTTGTATCATGAGCAAGATTGTAATAAACCTGATCCGACATCAACACCTGATTGTTATTGAAATTCTTCTTGTATGAGTTATACTGCTTAAGCAAAACTGCACAGCGAGCTTGAATCTCCTTTTTGTGAACAAAGGTTTCAATGCAAAAGTTTGGGTCATCTTGGAGTTGGTCAACATCCAAATAACCTGCTGGGACTACAGCTCCATAGTAGGCGCTCTTCAGCTAATGATGAGAGAACAAAGGTTAGCTTGGATTTCTAGGTGAAAGGAATGGAGGTAATAAAGATTAAATATTTTCGATTGACTTACGAATTCTTTCCAATCCTCCCTGGCATCTTGCGGGAACAACTCTTCATCCTCTTCTTTCTGAATAATCGATCTTCTCATCTCACAGACTCGATCCATGATGAATACTATCGATCTATCTTGTTGATCAAACTTTGGATTGAAATTGTTGTTGTTGTTGTTGTGCGAAGTTGTTTTCGGAAGAAGAAGCTGAGCCGAAACTATTGTGAGAAATAGTTTAAACACGAGATGGGGAGACCGGATAACAAATCTGGACGCGACGCGATGTCTTCACCTTTGGATTAGATAGCACGTCATCCGATAAGGAGGGATAAGGGAGATGTGAAATTTGAATGAAAGTGAAAAGGATGTCTGAGGAAGATGTCTCTTGAACTTTGCTTGATCAATACCATAAAGTCTTAGTTGAATTGAGTGAAAAGTCTCCAATGACAGTTCTAGATTGGATTAAACAGAGTTGATACAATCTGCTACTAGTAAGGTGTATGAGGGCAGGAGTTATAAAGTTCAGAGACTATGTCCTTAGATGGACTGTTGTGAGCAATGAGAATAAAGAGTTGCAGGTGGAAATGTGGCGAGTAACGGCAGAGTATTTCCTTTATAAACAAGTTTTACTTCCACTAGCTTGATTCTGAAGCTTGAAGTACTCACTGAAGATATAGAACTTGAGAGTTTGATGGGAACAAAATTTACAAGCATGTTCTACCCCCTCGCTTGACTTTGATACCTATAATATGGATTGACAGATACAACCAATGATGAGAACAAAGAGTAATTCCAGGAGAGATATTTAGAAATGAAAGAGTAGATCTTACAAGAGCAAGCCTTGCCAACCTTTCCTAGTCACCTAGATAGCCAGGTAGTCAGGTAGCCAGGTAGCTTGGAATTCCTATATGCCCACTGACACACACAGACTTGAGGACTCAGGACATTATATGTATCAGAGCTGGTAATAATCTTCTTCCTGTAGAATCTTTGAGAGGACAAAAAAGGGTAAGGGGGAGGGTGTCCGTCAGAGAAACGTCCAGCAGACTTTCGACAGGCTTTTGATATTTCAGATCTTCACTGACACTGACACTGACATACAAAGCCTTTAAGGAAGTTGAAGACATGTATGAGGATTCAGGAAAGCTATTGAGGTCCCCAGAGAAAATTTTGAGGGGGGGAGCCCCGTATATTTTCGCTAAAATATGATATACCAGATACTCGCTAGCAAAGCTAAAATTCAATGGCTCGAAGAAAAACCCCTTAAAAGAAAATTCCTGCATCTTCTCAGATAGGATTGGTATACCCACGGTATTCGCTGACACATGCAGACCCAAGCATGGTGCTCCCCACACCACCTCCCTCTCCCGAGATATTCGCTAAGGACCACCCGCCTCTCTATACGGCATCCCACTATCTACCCTTACTTCCTCCCAAGCTCATTGAGATCTCTCGTCTTTTTCTTTCCACCCTCAATCCCTTTCCACCCGACTCACACATCACCATTGTCTAGCCTGAATTCGCTTCCTCTCTCTCATGCATGGATTATGCACTCTCTTCGTCTCCTCAAGCAGCCAAGAAATGAAAGTACAGCAGCTTCCTTTTGTGAAATAGTGAAAAGAAAAATATAATGCCGACAGTCAGGCAATAGAGTAGCATTACTGTAGACTATGATCGAACCCTTGATTAGCAAACAGTGACAGTGGTACGTATATCATAGCTGCAACAATGAGAACCTACAACACAGGATTTCGGATCTTCATCGAACGCCGGACAGGCTATGGTATCCATTGTCATATTAAGCGAGAATTAGCGTGGTTATAATCGGTACAAGATGTTGCGAGACAGTGTGGTCGCTATGATCTCAAATAATGGTCTTTATTATACACCTACGGTGTTGTGGGTGGTTGGTTGCTGGTAGATAGACTCATGTACTTCGAGGAGTTATGGTTGCCGTATTGATAACCACAAGATGGGACATTTGGTTTCAAGGATGATTCGTCGGCTCGAAATGATCGTGAAAAAGATGAATAATAGATGCAGTGGGTAATAAATAGTATGGTGGCAGTACGAAGACAACCACTTGTTAATAAAATGTGGCAATGTAAAGCAAAAAGAAAGGATAATCAAGCTGAAGGAAGAAATTACTTGTTAGAAGAATGCATCGATGCATCAATCAAAGAGTTTGTTAAGAATGTATGTGAAACGTTGAGTGGTGAATGCGAATTTCCTCCAAAAGAAAAATTGATATCGTCCCATCATCATCACATCTTTGCCGCTGCCACTTTACTCCGCCCGCACTTTCTGTCATCTTGATTGCTCTTTCCCTTCATTGATATTCTGTCCCTCACCTAACACAACTCTCCCATAGATATGAAAAAAGCTTTCTTTATATTCGTTTGCATTCGAATAGAATCATTAATATTCAGGCTGAGACATCAGCTGAAGGTATTGAACGAAAGCCCAAGTCTAGATTCGTTGCTACATTTTTTTATATTAGTATTGTTGTGTTAAATTTGAGGGAGGTCAATTGAGATTCAAAGTCTTCTATAAACACTGAAGAAAGCTCGATATTTTCTGGCTGTAGGATTCGAAGTAATGGATGTGAATTTGGGACTGCCATTTTGCGGCTTGGAACGTTGTTCAGTGTGAGGTTTAGTGGTATTTTGGGCAAGTGTGAGATGAGATGAGTTGGATCCCGCAATACCCACCAAAGCTGCAAAGAACACCACATTGATAGAGAAAGGGCCATCGGAGACGAGAAATAAATAGCAAACCTCTTGGCGCACAGTATAAATCCCTTCGCAATTGTAACTTTCTCGAGACAGGCGTATTAAGTTTTAACCACCGCTCTGCCACCACAAGCACATGTTCCGAGTCAAATAGAACCGCTCGAATTGCGGTCTGAGTGGGAGCACTATAGGTTGTTGTGAGGAGACATAGTGCGTGATTAGAAGAATAGCGAAGATATCATTTACAGCATCGGGCCTTCAAATCGTTGTAAAAGCACCGTATGATATTGAGCAAAGTTTCACTGTAGTTAGGATCATCTGGATGTCATTTGAGAACCTCGTTTCTCGCCGTTCGCAATGGAACGTAGCTTCTATCAGTGCAAGAAGTAAATTGAGGTTGGCTCATAAACCACGTGATAAATATGTAATTTTCACGTGCTCAATCATTTTCCTCAAAAATCACCAAATAAGCAGGCATTCTTAAAACATTGCAGACCCTGTTGCATCCGTTATAAGAGCCTGCAATCACGCCAGGTGCATTACTACCCTTTGCGTTGAATATTTTTCAGATACTCGAGATAATTGGTCAACTGTTGTGCAGAAGCGAAAGTCTAAAGATTGCGAAATGGCTGCAGGCATCACACAATATTTCGGCATCCTATCCAAGGGTAAGATTGAAGCATAAAGACATCGGTGCATGACCCGATACGAATAATTCTGATTTCGCATTAAGATAACGGCGTTAAGGTAGTGCTTGTGTAATGATTAATCATCTTGTCGTAAGTTAACAAGCAGTTCGACAAATATATTACCTCGAATAATCTGAATGTTGGATTGGATTTATTTCGACTTGGAAGCATATAAACGGAATATGGGATTAAAATCTGAAAACGTTGCCGTAATTGGTGCGGGTGTCAGTGGTCTGGCGGCAGCAAGACATCTCATAGATTATGGACTGGATGTAACAATCTATGAGAGATCCTCGAGACCAGGTGGTGTTTGGTGCGTTTGGCAATTTATCTCTTTCTCTTTTTGAGGCCTGTCACGAACAAACATTATTAACAAAATGATGCAGGGCATACGATGAGAGAAAGCCGCTTGAATCGAAATATCCATCCGTTTTACCGTCGGTTGCAGGCCTATATCCAGACGTGGATTCAGATTCCGATGATGCCACACCTCATTCATTGTCACTTCAAAGGGAAAGGCTCGAACTCAAGCACGCACCACCGGGTCCTGCATACTTCGGCCTAACAACGAACATTTCAACGAAACTGCAAGAAATGAAAAACCACCCATGGAAAGAAGGTACAGGTGACTTTGTCAACGTCAAGGTTGTTGGTGACTATCTAAAGGATTATGCCAGCAGGTTCCGTCTAGGACAGGCTCTTAGATACAACACCAAAGTCGAGACTATTGACAAAGTAGACGGGAAATGGATTGTGAAATCAAAAGTATTGAACAAAACTAGTGACGGGAACATCGAATTCATTGAAAGCGAAGAGGTAGGTTGTGGCTAGAGCAATCCAAGTGTCTCGTATATTAACTCATGCCCAGGCCTTTGACAAAGTCGTGGTTGCGAGTGGGCATTATCATGCCAACAGAGTTCCCAATATTAGAGGGTTAAAAGAATGGAGAGAAAAGTATCCCGAAAGGGTTATGCACTCGAAAGCATACAGGAGACCACAAGAGCTTGCAGACCAGGTAGGTAATGATGCACAGTGACAACGCCGTGTTTTAACTCTTGCCAGACCGTACTTTTGATTGGAGGGAGTGTATCTTCGACTGATATCGCCAGGGAGATTAATGGTGTAGCCAAGGAGGTTTATCAATCCACTCGAGGTGGTCAATTTGACCTCCCCCTTAGCTTTCTCCCTCCAGCTGCAAAGAGGGTTGAAGAGTGTGTATCCTTTGAGTTTCAAACAGACAACGAAGGCCGAGGTATCGTTCACTTAAAAGATGGCACAACGCTTGCTGGGATCGATAAAGTCGTCATCTGCACCGGGTACCATATTTCGTACCCATTCCTCCACCCCTATCACAACGACCTAATCTCCCCACACCAAGCAAACGAAACAGTTCTTGTGACTGATGGAACGCAAATCCACAATCTTCATAAAGACATATTCTACATACCGGATCCAACACTTGCTTTTGTTGGTACAGCATATTATGTATCGACCTTCTCCTTGTTCGAATTTCAGGCCATTGCAGTCGCGGCTGTATTCTCAGAAAGAGCACATTTGCCAAGCGAGGAAGAAATGAGAAAAGAATATAGATTAAAAGTGATAGAAAAGGGGTTTGGGAGAGCGTTTCATGCTCTTAACGAAGGACAAGAGCCAGAGTATGTTCGTCAGTTAGTGACTTGGATCAACGCGGATGCTGCATTGAGTGGAGGACAAAAGGTTGAGGGTCACTCAGAGGAATGGTTGAGGGAAAACGAAATCAAGACGAAGAAGCTTCGTGAGAGGTTCGAAAAGAAGAAACAGGAAGAGAAGCAACAAGAAAGTCCTAGTATATACAATCTAAGGAGTCAAGGGCCACTTACTAGCTCCGAATATCGACTATTCAACGGAAATGGGAGTCATGGAATATTAGAGGAACAGGCGGTCGGATAAACATGTGTCTTCGTTGTCCTGCCCGAAGATGATGAAGGATTGTGACCAATATAATTAGAGATAATTCATCTGGAAGGGAGTTAGACTGTCCATTATTACTCACCACATATTGTGATGAGCTTGACTGATTTGCTAACGGTCACATCTACCCGCAATCCATGTCGTCTGGTGTTTCCAATTCGCAAAGTCATAATCGTGAAAGGGGTGAATGATTCTTGAAGCAGATGATTTTTTCTTTTCCAATATACGGATGGACATAGATATAGATGAGCGGGAAGCAGCGATTATTGAGTTTAACAAGTTGCTGTGGTATAATAAAGTAGTGAAATCGATTCGGCCAGTCTGTCTATGTTCATGTGAATAGAAATACTACCTACCTAGATTTTAAACCCTGAATGATGGGTGACGATCATGAATGATGGATGGATGACTGAGCGGGCGGCATGGTGTTATGTAGAGAGATGAGCGGTTGAAGCACGCAACCTTGCATGAAATTTAACCTTAGCGAAGGCGCGTCGCGACTTTTACATCAACTCATTTGATCTGGTGGTGCTCCGCACAAGAAGAACGTCCACAGCTTTTTTAACGATCAATATAATTCACGATAATATACTTTACTTCGATATTGGAACATACGAGATTTCGAACCCAGTACTAAATATACCATCGGCACAAGTCCAATGCCATTCTTCGTACAATAGCCAAGGCAGTCCCGAAATTTCAAAACGCGTCCATAATCAAACCTCAAAATATAATCCGCAGACTCCAGGATTCCCAATAAGAGAAGTCTAGTATAGTCTGCCATAATTGGCAGGATACTTGACGCCTATTGCATCTTTCAACATGTATTTACCACGCTCACAACTTGCCACACTATATCTCCATCTTCAAAAGACCCACCATCCATTATCCCCGCCAGTCCTTATACTCGTTGCGCTCGAACCCGATGCTCTTTGCGGATGTCGAATTCTTACTCAACTACTTAAACGCGATTACATTCCTCATAAGATACAACCGATCGCTGGATATGGCGATTTGGAGAGAGCGGGGAAGAATGTTATACAACCTATGATGGAAAATCAGGGTGGTAGTGGCGGGGTCGTAGTTTGCTTGGGTGTTGGAGGTCTAGTCGACTTGGGTGCTCTGCTAGGGTTTGAATCAGAGGCAGATGAGGCTAGTTACGGTGGTGTTGAGGTCTGGGTGGTGGATGCAAGACGGCCTTGGAACTTAGGGAATGTCTTTGGAGGATTCCCTATGATATCACATGAAGTGGAGGGTGGGGAAGTTATATCTGAACCACCAAAAGGTGTGATTGGGGGTATGATCTCAAGAAATTACAAGCCGGGCAAGGGAGGGATTATAGTTTTTGACGATGGGGATATTGAAGAAGACATGAAAGTGGAAAAAGATGCATACTTGGCACTAGTAGACATGCCTGAGATGGATGATAACGAAGAGGATAGCGAGGGCAGTGAGACAGAAGGTGACAGTGATGCCGATGAGGCGTCTCCGGTCAAACGGTCAGGCAAAAAGAGAAAGTCTTGGTCGGATCGAGATGAGGAAGATGAGACTGATGTAGAGGATGATAGACCACGACAGAGGCGGAGAAGCAACTCGGTATGTATCATGGACCGCATATTTCATACTAGCTAATCGTCGTATTAGTCAAGTCCAATCCCAGAATCCCCAACTCGTGCCCCTCAACGTGGACTTCTCTCCCTCAATGATCCAACAATATTCTCAAGCGACTCACGATCCGTATCCCCTTCACCAGCACAACCTCCCAAACCCCCTTCTGCGAGAGCATTACGTCGGAGATTGCGCAAACTTCGCCGAAAGAATGAAATGGTTCTCCAAACGTATTATAATCTCGGTGCATCATACTCGGAACCAATATCGTCAATGATGTATTCATTGGCTTCTGAACTGGGAAGAGAAGATAATGATCTGCTTTGGATGACAATAGTTGGCGTTAGCTCGCAAGAATTATACGGCCGATCAGCAATTGGAATTGCGGTGACTACAGAAAAGTCATCACCGTCAGGATGGTTAGGCTCTCGAGGATCAAGAACACGACAACTTCTACGAGACGAAGTACGACGCCTCAACCCCCCCGAACTTTCAGATTCGGCCTTTAATTCCAATAGAACTATGTCATCAGAAAATAGTGGCATTATACCGACTACAGCGCGAAGTCCAACAGATACCAGTATTCGATTATCTCCGGAGCCAAAATTTCTTCTTATTAGACATTGGAGTTTATACGACAGCATGTTACATTCTCCATATTTGTCGGCGAGATTACATATTTGGTCAGATAGTGGAAGGAAACGATTACATAAATTACTTGCAAAGATGGGCGTAAGTCTTGTTCAATGCAAGCAAAGTTATACCCATATGGATATGGAACTCAAACGGGGACTCCGAACAAAATTATTGAAATACTCGGAACTCTACGGTCTCGACGATCTCGTCCCGAGCGCAGACACAGACGGGAAAGATCGAGGGGGCTCGAAAGAAGGATGGGGTTTCGTGAGGAGTTGGGGTTGGAAGGCTACTCTCAGCGCACAAGATGTGGGTGTTGTAGTGGGTGCTATTCTCGAGGTTGGAAAGAAGGCAGTGACGAGTCTGGAGAATGGTGCCTGGGATCGAAGTCGAGAAACTAAGGAGACTAGTGATGAAGATGGAGCATTGGAGGGCGAGGAATGGGTTGGGAGATTTTGGGATGCTTATGATGCACTCGAAAAGTACGTTATTTCCCCTTTTATTTCTCTTTTATTCCTTTGTCATTTGTTCATAGCAAGAATCAAAATGGCAATGCTAACCTTGCCATGAAAACAGAATCGAAGAACTCAAACTCGCCCTCCCAATAGCCCAACATTTGCATCGTGCCATCCTTCGCACAGGCACTTCTCTAATCGAGAAGCGCCAAATAAAACATCTCCGCGCCTTTCGTATGGCAGTGGTGAAAGATGGACCAGATGTCCAATTGTTCACTCATCCAGCCGCATTAACCAAACTCGCCTTATGGATCGGTGAAGCAATCGCTGAACAAGAACGAGAAAGTAAAGGTAAATTGGGAAACGGAGGTAGAGGTACACCATTAGTAGTTGCGGGACTAAATGAAGGGAGAGGCGTGTATGTTATAGTCGGCACCGGTGGTGGAGGCGGTGGAGCAGGTGGATGGGGATTCGGCGACAAAAACGCTGCACGAGAAAAGGCCAAGAAGAAGCAAGAAAAACAAGCAGCTCGAGAACTTAGGAGGAAAAATAAAGAAAAAATCCGCGAAGATAAACGAGCAGCTAGACAAGCAGCTCGCGGTGAAGAAGAAGATGATGACGAGGATGATGAGACCGAAGAAGAATCCTCGGAATCAGAAGATGATGATGAGGAAGAGGATGAAGATGATGCTCAAGAAAGGGGAAGGGGGTTCGGAAGAAACAAATTCGGAAATGCGTTTCAGGAGGTGGTGGAGGAGACGAATGCTAGGGTTAGGATTGATAGTTTTGAGCATTGTGTGGTGGAGGTTAAGAAGGAGGATTTGGGGGGGTTCTTGGAGAGCTTAAGTTTGAGGGCTGTTGTTGGGTAGAGGGTGTTGTGGCATTATTGGGGATGGAGTTGAGGTTTTCGGAAGAGAGTAAAAGTTATAAAGATGATGTATTGGTTGGGGAACCGGGTAGGAGGTGGGTATAGAGGGATTAGGGACGGGTGACAGGGCGAAAGGGTGTAGATAATGATTATGATGGCTTGGTATGGCATGGCTGGGATCAAATGGGATTGCTGAATACATTGCATGGCATAGCATAGCATGGCTTATTGAGCGCGGCAATACACGGTAGTACGAAAGGTTTGGTTCTTCTGGTTTGTTTGCTTGCTTGTTGAAAACAGAGCATTTTTGTGTTTATAAGGGTTTACATATTATGTCAGTGTATTATCGTTTGGTACTTGCTTATTCGCATGAATATTGCGATTAAGATGGATGGATAGGATGGGTGGATGATACTCCAGGGGATAGTTCAATGAATAAATGGATTTCAGTATATACATAAATAAGTTTAAATATGGATGAATTAACCATAGATGCATGGGTGTCAGATACTTCTGGATTAATCTATATCTATCATTCACGGTGATGAGGAATAATTACACAAGGAGATATCGTCAATACCTAGGTAGGAGGCATTTGCGCTGGCCAGGGGTCATATCATTTCATTGCGGCACAGTGCCATGGAAATATGCAAGATGAGGGAGTGTTTTTGCATCGAAAATGCTATTATGAAAGTATATGAAATGGGCAGAGTGAATACTGTGTTGGGTATATAATCTTACTAGAGAAGTTACGGACTTCTCACTTTGGGCTAGGTCGTTTGGGAAGGGCTTGTGGCTTGCGAGAATGCTTTCTCTGATCCGGAATTCTTCGTTTCCGGGAGGAGGAGGAGAAGTTTGAATGCGGTTGTGGGTATGGGGATAGAGGAACCTGTGAGTTTAGTAAAATGGTATTCATGGCTTTTTGTTATAATACTTGGACGAGGTTTATGCTACTGACATGTTAACCCAAGAGATTGTATATGATCAGACTCACTGCACTTTCAATACCCTCTATGTATAGTGAACAAAGATCAATTACATTATTTTTTTTTATCATAAAAACATAATCGCATCTATCTAGTGACTGAAGACTATCAGCTAAGTGTATTGAAAGTGAATACCAATTTAGACATTCATTAGCGAAGATATATTCATCTGTTATATAACCAAAGAATTCTACCGAATCTTCTGGATACTAATCAAAACCTAGCTAGTATTATTTTTGACCAATCCTGAGATCCTGATTAACAATTCAGTCGAAAATTGAATATATAATCTACAGTAGCAGGTACGGTTATAGATCTGTGCCTGATGACCTTGTTGATGCTGTCTAGATAGATACAATAAGGGATCTAACTTATTTAATCAAGACATCTACTGTACTATGGCTTATGGTATGATTTTCTTGTTATTATCTCCTGATGTTTTGATATTAGATTTGTCTAGCCGAAGCTACAGTACTAATAAGGTAGATGGGTATTTATGTTGTTTACTTTCTTCCTTCAACTTAGTCCTATGACAAAAGACTCCTTCATTAATACATCAAACTATCTACAAAAGACTTCTTCCTTGATACATCAAACTATCCACACAAGTCTCTTCTTTGGCTCAACATAAAAGAAAGACAGAGCATTCTAGCACAAAATATCACGGCATTCCAGTTGACAGGCAATACAACTATCAAATTCTCTAAAGATGTTCCTCACCAGCAGCCGCAGTCCTTCTGGACTAATCAACAAAACCACTCAAAACCTCACGTCGCTCATCTCACCCATCAGCGCGGCTCAGAGGACTAGGCTCCACCAGATTCACACCCCCAAGCTCAACAAGGTTGCCTCCATAGTAACCTCAGGGACTCGAAAGTTTGAGGAGAACTCTCATATCAAGACATGTTGTCATGAGTACTATCGAAAATACAGCATCCCTGGCTTCGATCCCATTGTCTACTCTCTTCCAACACAATCTAAACCGGTAGAAAAAGTCTCCACGGTAAAGGTCAGGGCGAAGAAGATTGTATTTGAAGATAATAGTCATATTACAACCTGCAATCATGAGTACTACGAAAAGTACAGCATCGCCGGCTTCAAACCTATTAATCACGTTCCAACACCTACGGAAGTTACCAAGAAGGAACCCGCTAAGAACATCGACTCTCAGGAGGAAGAAGAAAATGATGACGATGATGATATGAATCCATATGATCATGACTACTACAAAAACTACAGCATCGCCGGCTTCAACCCCATTCAAACCCCAAGTCCAGCACAACCCGATTCAACTAAGAAACCCACAAAAAATAGTCTCCACATCAGCAAAGCTAAAGCCCTTGCAATCGCCGCTGTTTATACCCCATCTCATTCTAGCCAGAAGAAAATTGATCAGGAGTATTTGAATGTTGATCATGATATCGATATGTGCGCTCAAACTATTGAGAGTCTTGAGTGGGAGGTACTTGGGATTACTGGAGCGCGGGCTGCTGGTGATGATATGGGTGAGGGTGAAGTCGCGATGAAGGTCGAAGGAAAAAAGGAAGACGGGGAAGCTGTTCAATGGATGGAGAGAGGTGATGTTATTCTTTCTGGTATGCCTGCGATTTGTCTTTTCATGGGCATGTTTTAAGAACGATGTTCCGTGAGGGGGTGGGAATGATGGTTTAGGCGTGGATGGGTTGGACCAGAGGTCATTGGCATACGGTGCCTGGCTCGGTGGTTGATAATGGGTGCAACTGGACATTGGGAAAGTTAAAAAGTCACTATAAGTATGCTGACGTGCTACGAATTGCATGATAAGATCGATTAGCTAAGAACATACATTCCACATCTTTTAATACAATACAGAAAAGCTAAATGACCAAGACAAACGTGATCAATTACTTACCTATTTGACTATCTACCGTGACCGTTGTTGAGTTCCTCCGACTCAGCCCTTTTGCGGATATTGCGGAGGAAAGGTAAAGGTCACACACGTTCTTCGAAATCCAAATCACCGCCGCAATTACCGATGAGGCAGAAACTATTGGAGGTACCAAGTGATATTTGTCTAATATTTGTATCTGCCATGGTACCTAAAAGTAAACTAATAGTTGGCTAGTGCGCCATGATCAATAATATCACAGTAAAGGGGCATGTCGGCAGGTTGGTAGGTTGGCAGGTTCTTATTAATCAGACTGCAGGAATTTCATACCTCCATATAAAGGAGATCAAGAGCACTTGCTTCGTTTATATCTTCATCTATCTCAATATGAATTGGAAGTTAAAAAAGTATACAACAAATCATAGGCACCACAGTGAAAGCACTTCGTCTTATCCGCGAAGATTCAGAGGCAGCCCCCAGGTTTCCCTAGAAGATATCCCCAAACTTACCTCAACCCCAAACCATCTCAATGTCAAAGTCCTTACTTCAGGAGTTCATCCTAGCGATCTCCTCAATGCTAAAGGTAGTTTCCCATTCACCTCATTTCCTCGAACACCAGGTCTTGATTTCTCAGGCGTCATAGTGGAAGGTTCGGCCGATGGTATTGGACAGTAAGTCTAGGGTACAAGTGATAACATATTGGCTTTAACTCCGGATGCTTTCCAAGCCGGATATTTTTCTCATTGCCGAAAATGCTGTCCTACCAAAACCAGTAAACATCTCATTTACTCAAGCAGGCTGTATGGGTGGAACTTAAATAGAAGAGAATGCGAGTAGAAAAAGCAAAGAAAGTACCTAGTATAAAACCTACTTTCGAAATCACTCAAAACTACTTACCTTCGAAATTATATATCATTTACTTTAAAGTTGAAAATTTGAAGAGTTGAAGAGAAAGTAGAAGTGAAAAAAGAAAGTAAAGCTCCTTGATTATTCGAAAAAGGGTTAGTTCTTAGGGCTAGTTTGGCTCGTTTTTCCGCTCGTTTTCCGCTATATATTCCTTTTTTTTGATGCCATAACGAATTCCGCTGTCACGAATTCCGCTGTCACGGGTTCACTACCCGTTCCTAGTTAGTTAGCTTAGCTGAAGTGCTTCCGTTCTTACCTTCCTGCAATTTATAGATGCCTAAGGCATCTCATTCCATATAGTCGGCCCTTGCCCTAGGACCTTCTTACTCTCCTTGTAGAATATCATCTTGTTACCTAGTACTCTCCCTACGCCGTGATATCCGCAATATTATATATTTTAAAGAAAATGTAGCGGTTTTGATATCCGCTATTTAAGTTTAGCAATCTATTCTGCTTTTCAACAATTATAAGTTTTAAACTTTAAAATACAGTATATTATAATTATGGTAGCCAAACTAGTATGCGGAATATTTGGAGGAAGAGGAAGGATCTTGGTAGCCAAACTAGCCCTAAGTTTTTTGCTTAATTACCAGGTTTTTTAGTACAATCTTATTCCTTGATTTCGTATATTTTAGTATATTTTAGTGCCTAGAGCAGGAAATTCCTGTTAGTTCACCTCCGTTACTCCGTAGGGCGATGGAAAGGGTGTAGGTGTTGTGGCGGACATTGTAGGCCAGCCAGCTTTGGAACAAGCTGTTATTAGTAAACTTGCGAGAGGGGGCAGATTGCCGTCATCCCATCGCCGAGGGGTGGAGATACGTCATTCATGGTAGATGTGTTGAGTTTCTATCGAGGAGAAAAGCCATTGGTAGGATGCAACACATTGTCATATGGTGTTGAGGAGCTCGCGAGTCTATTGAAGTAAATGACAAACGGGCTCGAAAAAGGATCCCTGGAGGGAGTAGACGAGGTCCATGGAAAGAAGTCAAGGTAAAGTATATTATTGAAGCATATGAGAAGGCATCGGCAAGAATGGCAGGACAACTTGTGATTGCAATGAATCGAGATATGATTGGACAATCAGGATGTTTCGGCACTTATTTCAGCATTGTAAGCACTGAAAAATCAAGCATTTTTTAGTTTATTTAGTGTAGGTATTTAGTGCTGCTCAAGTGTTGCTCAATTGTTGCTTAGGTAGTGTTCCAAGGTTGCTCTTCTCCGAATTCTTTAGGTAAAGACCACGCTATATCCCTAGCCCTGGTCCCGATATTCTGGCCACATTGACATTCTGACGTCGTCAAAAGTTGAGGTTTACTGGCCTCGCTCATCGCCTATAATAGTTCTTAAACTACTGAGTCGAAAATCGCACAATGTCTTTTTCATTTTCCATCTTCACATTATATTCTAAACCATTTATACAAACTTCCCCTGAGAGTGAATCTTTTCAAGTATTTCAAACCATTTAATATCGTCAAGTCATCAATATCTAAGTACCAAGCGGCTCAACATACTACCCCAGAGGATTTATAATCATGGACTCTTCAACCTCGCACCCACCGCCTGAACAGTCGAGTCCCAATGATTCCACGAATCGCAATATCTCAGTTCAGGCACTCGGAGACTCAATGGCACACAAAAGAGCAGTGCACCTTCCATTGGAGATAGGTTTCGAGATTTGCTCGCTTCTCACAAATAAAGAGGACCTTAAAAATGTTCGGCTGGTCTCCCGAATGTTCAAGAGCGCGGCGGCATCGACTTTATTCAGGAACATTCGACTGAGCACCATGAGGCCTTCTCCGAACTCCATAAATATTATTGAGAGCGATGAACTCTGCAAGTACGTTCGGAAAGTTACCTACACACATGACCCAGAATTGGAAGTTGGCGATGCAACTGGATTTCAAATTGTAGATTTGTCAAATCCTCAAGAAGTATGGAATTATAATGGTTGGAAATCGGAACGACCTTCTTTCTCGCAATCTTACAATGCTGTTAAAGCACGTTTTGCCAAACTTGGGAATATAACAGAGGTTGTGTATAGAGCAATAAAGCCAGGCGGGCAAATCTTGCATCAGCATAGCAATCCCTGCTGGAGCTTTGTTAGGGCCGCTCTTTCTTGTTCACCGACACTAAAATCTTTGAGAATGATTGGTTTTGATGAGTGGAACTGGTTGGCAGCCTTTAAAGACTTTACGGACTCGGAGAAAGAGTGTCTTAGAGGTCTGCGTCACTTAACCGTCAACATCTCACCTCAAGTTGGTGAAACAACTTCTAAACTCTTTGATGGTACTCCCAAACTAGAATCACTTGAGATAATAGGCCGCTGGCTGGACGCTGATTACCGCCAAGGTCCCGTGTTAATCGATTCACGACTTCCCTTCTTGGTATCTCTCACGATTGTGGGTGCAGGAATAGATGAGAGGAACTTTCAAAGATTTTTAGTTTCTGTTGCGCCTACCTTACGTTCTCTCACATTGAAAAATTTAAGTATAAAAGGGGATGAACGTAATACAGACTTAGAATTTGATCGTCGATGTCCATGGACATCGATGTTTTACTTTCTTGGTGCAAAGATGCAACTTGACAAGATATCTCTTGAAGGGGTTTTTCTATCATCAAACGGGCGTCATCGCGCATGGTTTGCGGGACCATGGTTGATGCCGCGCGACCCTTTCAGCATGTATTGCCGAGTGGAGCAGTATATTACAAAGAGATCTAGTTTCCCTCTTCCAGCGCCGGACATTGATCACAGGGGCCTTGATTATAAATATGTGTCAGATGGCAGCTTTGAGACAAGGATTTCTCATAAAATGTTACTTTGGTATCTTCGATTGTGGAATTATAATGTATAGCTAAAATCGAGCCCCAGTCATATATTCCCTTTGTTTTGACTCCTTACTTCGCCAAAAGTCATCGAATCATTGAGGTCCGCATAGGCCGTCGAAATTACAAGTTAAAATCTTCAAGAGCTCCAACACTTCTGCAAACAAACTCTCATATCCAACACTTCTGCAAACAAACTCTCATATCCAACACTTCTGCAAACAAACTCTCATATCCAACACTTCTGCAAACAAACTCTCATATCCAACACTTCTGCAAACAAACTCTCATATCCAACACTTCTGCAAACAAACTCTTATATCCAACATGGCATCTCTCCAAATACCTCTAGAATTATGGGAGAAAATCGCTAGTCACCTTTCTGAACAACGACAAGATCTCCTCAATCTTCGATTTGTATCGCCTGAAAGTAGCGCAGCAGCTGCAACCTTCCTTTTCGAGTCCATCTGTCTTAGGATGGATCCACAAAGCTTCCAACAACTCATCGACATCTCCAGACACGAGATACTAAACCGATGTGTCAAGGTTATCGAATACGACTGCTCTGTATATGAAAAGTTCGAATGCGACGATGGTACATGTCCGCATCAAGTTGGAATTTCTGAACGCAAATCAGCTCTCGATGACACTTTGAAGAAGTTTACGAATCTCAAGGAATTGAAGATAGTCGCAAATAAAATAGTCAAGGTACTAGTGTGCAGACCCGTTAATCACCCGGGGCTGTTCGATTATCGATCCGATATCAGCCTTAAAGTATTCCTTCTTTCTGCCCTATCAAATTCGACACAACCACTACATATACACGCTTGCATTTTTCCGAAAGCAAATTGGGGTATGGAGTCCTGGGCAGTTGAGGGACAGCAAAAGGGGTTGTGGTGCAAACTTGAGGGGCTTACAGTTCAAGAGTTTTATGATAGTAATATTAGGCCTCTGTGTAGGGACGAGGGCCCTGAGATACCCGGTCTCGATTCTATTCTCAAAGCTTCAGTTTCTCTCAAACATTTGAGGCTTCATAAAATAGCTCCCATTTCAAAAGTTATCAGCCGTGAGAGTCACTGGAAATTCTTGAACTCCTTACATCTAGACTATTTGGTTGTCAGCAAAAAACTTCTCAAGGCTGTTCTCTCGAAGCATAAAGGCAGCCTCAGACATTTGAAGCTTACCCATGTCAAATTTTGCGAAGTTAAGAATAAGTCATGGTCCAATTTCTTACGCTTTCTGAGGGAAGAAATGTGTTTTGAAAGCTTCCAAGTTGATGGAGATTTTAAGTGGGTAATTGAGAATGAAGACTGGCAGTTGCGGGAATTGGAATATGACTTTGGTGGTGAAGAGAAGGATGAGTCACGATGCGCGGCATATGTAATGAAGGAGATTGATTTTCTCTGCCCATCTAAGTTCTTGCCTCTAGAGTCCAAGATGCAATAATGGGTTGTAGGTATAAGGTTATTTATGATGGAGATATGGAATTCCGGCGGGAATGTGCACTCATATTTCGCATGCGAGGATCAAGTGTATGGACGTCGAAGAAAGGTGGCGTAGGAGGATATTAGGATATTTGCGAGCGTTGTTTATTAAATTCACTACCTGGGAATGAGACCATTTTCAGAAAGAATCAACATCAAGTTTAAAATCGTATCAGTCATTAGTGTACCATATTAAAATTTGACACTTGGGTTTTCTAATCTCATGACTCTGAAGTGAATTCAAATTGATACAAGGAGTTGGACTCAGCCCAATAGCATTCTTAGCAGTAGCAGGATTTTAATTTTTAGTCGATGAGATGTCTTTTACCTCACTCACCCTCAGTTTCTTCCCAACAACTTAGAACTTGCTCAACTCCCACTCCCACTCCCACTTCCCATTTCTTAAGCCTACCACTTGGGAATACTATAATGACAAGCCCACAGAAGACTTACACAGCCACAACTTTCACACATATTTTGGAGAACTGGCGGTCTTCGAGGTTACTTAGCCTCCCTCCACTCTAAATGAAAGTCATTGACAAGAAAAAAGATGGGTTCTCGGTTCCAAAAAAAAACATGGTTTCACAGTAATCTTGATAGACACATTATAATTTATGGGAATTGACATCTTTTGATAACTGATAACTGACTACAAAACGATAGCTCAACCGCTCCAAATCACCACATCCTACTCAAATCCAGCCCTTCCCACCAATCACCACCCCAACCCATCCTCTAACCAGCCGCAACAAAACTCTGCTTCTGGTTACCACAATCGCTAAGCTCCACCCCCGATATCGCGCCGTTGTTGATAGCATACGCATAAGCATTATATTGAATAGCACAGGCCCTATCAACCGCATCCTTGCGATCCGGAAAGGGGTTTCCGTTCGCTGAAAATGGTCATTTGAGGTTGAGGTTGAGGTTGGAGAGATGAAGATGGTGGGTGTGTTGGCGGGGACGTCGGTTAGGGTTAGTTGGGCGTTGAATTTGGGGGTGGGACGAGGGTTTTGGTTTCGTCGCGGGCGAGAAGCGGTGGAAAGGTGGCGGTTAGGGTTTGGGTTTCATCGCGGGCGAGAAGCGGTAGAAAGGTGGCGGTTTGGGTTTGGGTTTCGTCGCGGGCGAGAAGCGGTGGAAGGGTCTGGGTTGGGGTTGGGGCGGTGGTTGTGTCGACGTCTCGTCTGGGTTTCTGGTTAGCTGGTGCATTTAAAGAGGTTTATGACGTGGCGTACTTTAATGCAAAACCCAATGCTCCATTTGAAAATGCTAGACCCGCAAGAAGAAAAGTTGAGGTTGTGAACTTCATGATTTTGACGGAGGAAGAATAATTGATGGGAAGATGTTGGGTTGCCGTCTTTATTTGAAGAATAATTTTCGTTATGCGTTCTGCGTGTAAAGCACAGGAAAGATACACGATCAAGGAGAAAGGAATGTATCAGAGTTTCAAATGGATGGGTTGTCAACTCTAGAAAGGCGAAATAAGTTAGGAACAGGTGAGGTTAATCCGAGAAAGTGATTGATGAAAATGAAAATAGAGGTTCCTCTGCAACTTATTTATATATGTTAATGGGAAGCACGGGTACCATTTGACTGAACACATGGAATGGCTTTCAGCCCTGTTTGCAACCCCAATTTGCTGGGAAAACATGAAGTCTGTACCGTTTCCGATTGGCTGCCCTCGTAGCATAATGTCTAAGCTTTGCCTCATATGCTAGATTTGTGGTGAAAATGCATCTCCATACGTGGGTCTGGTTCTTTAGATTTGAGACATGATTGCGAAATCAAGATGCACTTATTTGTTTCATAAGAAAATCTTCAAACGACCGAACTAAGCTACTAAGCTACCTACTGTCATGCATTTTGAGCATAGACTAAAGGCTAGTTTGGCTCGCATTTTCCGCTCTTTTGAACGGTTTTGATATCCGTTATGTTAATTTAACTACCATTTTGCATTTTAAACTTTATCCTTTATGAAACAAATTGTTTAAAAGCTTTTTACACTTTTTGTTTCGCTTTATACAAATAATGTAGAAAAGAACTAAAGTTTGCAAAAAGTCCAAAGTTTTTGCAGAGTTTTTTAAGGTTTAATTAAAATTCTGCCAAAATACGAATTTTCAGCAAAATGATAGCCAAACTAGCATACAGAATATTTGGAGAAAAAGGGAGGATTGTTTGAAGGAAAAAGGCGCATTTTGGGTGCCAAACTAGCCCTATACTGAGGCGGAATAGATGGCCAAGGTATAACTTCAATTTCTACAAAGCTGACGAGAGAAATCTTGGCATAGCACCACTCCTATCTTCGAAACTATCTCCTTTCTATCACCACTAAAAAGGACTTTATCGCTACTAATGCTGCTCATAGGGCTGGCCAGTCTGACAGAAACAAAAACGCACTTCCAGAAGA
The DNA here is from genome assembly GCA_002162505.1 of Myriosclerotinia scirpicola. Taxonomy (NCBI): domain Eukaryota; kingdom Fungi; phylum Ascomycota; class Leotiomycetes; order Helotiales; family Sclerotiniaceae; genus Myriosclerotinia; species Myriosclerotinia scirpicola. The sequence continues at coordinate 299,514 of NGKG01000021.1, read as the reverse complement.
TCAACCCATAGGTGCCGCTTGCAAATCAAACGCAATGAAAGAGATTCTCACAAGGATCTAAAACTCAACGTGGTACTTATGCTTTGCATGATGAATCAACCTTGGAAGTCCAAGCAAGTCCAAGCTTGTCCAAGCTTGTCGTGCAAGGCGAAACTTGCGATAGCGGGCAAAGATACGACGGGGAGATCGGGGAAGTCGGGGAGGTCTGATCCCAACTTCACCACCAAAAAAACATGAAATTGAAGTGAGGAATCCTAGGTGAAACAACAACATAGTCCCTGGAAAGTTTGATAGAAGGAGTGAAATTACCTAATGGTTTATATTCAGATTATGTCTCCACTAAAAGACTACCTACTCCGTACATTACCTAACTCCAGATTGAATGGGAAGTTGGGAACCAGATCTCATCCCATTTGTAGCGCAAAATCTCTCTGGATTTGGTATTTTCGATATGGCATCGGACTACCATCTGATGTTACTATTCAACCTTCATGAGGGATCCGTATGAGCCTATCAACAATACCTAGTGAAATGAAGAGTTGATATAGATAGAGAAGACAGGAATAGATTTCATTGTAGAACATATCCATGCATGTAGTTATTCTTATATCAAAGGAGCTTATCCAATTATGGTTTAGCTTAGCGCTAGCGGCCGCAAGTGAGGGGAACCTTGGAACCTTGGAAGTTTGACTTCTTCCTTTCTCTTCCTCCTCCATTTCATACAATCACCAACATTCATTCATCCCTAGGTAGGTAATTTTGATAGAGCATATCTTCAGAGTCAAATTTAGATCCATGAAGTCCCAAGGTGACTTTGAAGAAGAAGGGCTGCAAGCAACAACAAAGGTATAAGAGTAAAGCGTTGGCTCTAAACACATCAATCCCTATCAGTTGTCACTTCAACCTCATGATGTTCCAAGGTTTTTATATAAAAGATTTCATATATTCCACTAATCTCTCGGACATGCTGTGTCTTCAACTTTGAACAGCACATAATGAAGAAAGCTAACAATAAGACTCTTGGGAGGTACCAGAATGTCCATCAAGACATTGCTGATTCACTGAGAGAACATGACACCGTTGAAACCACTCTCATTCAATATCATAAATACTAAAATGATAATATTGACTTCAAAGTGGACATCCATGATATAGGAGACAAGATTGTACAGGAAACAATAAATGCAGCCAAAGTTACGGCATTGCTATTTTTCACAATCCTCCTTCACTATTTCACATTCACTTCTTTGCTGCAGAGATCCGTAGCAAGGCTGTGCTTTCACATTCACTGTCTATCTAATTACCTGGTTTTTTCCACCCGAATATCCGAGGAATCCCACCATGTCATTTTTTTGCTCTTTTGGAATGGAATCTGAAAACTTAAGTCCAGCAAATCCAGCAAGTCCAGCAAGTCCAGCAAGTCCAGCATAGGCAGTTCAGTTCTGGTACAGTTTGTACATCACAGTCTGGTTTGGTGTAATACCTAGTGTTGTATGGTATGGTATGACATGATATGATTGAAACATATTTTCACACTTGTTTGTAAGGTTATCAGTTTTTACCTGCACCAAGATCTCAATCCTGTCCTCTTTTCTACATTGTGCCGAGAGTATCCAAGAAACTTTTGAGATCTCTAAGCAAACCCTTCTCAATATTTGGAGACTTGGAACCACTTCAAGAAGCTCCATTCAAGAAACATCTCTTTGAGATAACTGTTATCCACCTCAACACACAATACACACAAGCGTCATAGTTTGAATTCGGGTTACAAATAGCCTACTCTCATCATGGGTTGTCAGCGCCATAATAGAAGGAGAATTGCCGGTGGTGCAAGTCCGTATCCCAAGCGAAATCATCCCAAACAGTTTTCAAAGTATGTATAAATTTTTCTCATCAGATCAATTCTCAGAGTGGAGGGAACCAAACTAACGTTCTATTCAATTCAGGTTACTTGGTACTAAGACTATCCAACTACGTGTAGGCCCTCTACTTTTACCCATCGAGGTTCACAAAAACGTTCTGTGCGAAAAGTCGGACTATTTCAACGCCATGCTCACTGGAGGCTGGAAGGAGACAAACGCCAAAGTCATAGACTTTCCAGAAGATGATTTCAACGCCTTTGAATTATTGGTTGAATGGTGTTATACGAATCGAATATCTATGCCAGATGAAAGAACTTTATATGGAGAGGTGGGAATCAGGGTGGAGTTGTATTGTTTGGCTCACAAGCTAAATATTTCACCTTTGCAAGACTTTGCGACGAACTACATTATTGCATGGGCCAAGATGACCGAGGATTGTATCAAAAGTACGAGCCCTAGATGGATCAAACGTATTATGGAAGCATTGGGGAGCTTGGAGGGGCTTCCCGGACCTACTCGTTATCTTTCACGCCACATAGAGAAGATGGTTGTGCTCGCATCAAAGGCCAAAGCATCGGATCTAGCAAAGGCCCGTCTTAACTTGTTTCTGTCAGAGGATCCAGGATTTTGGGGTGACTTCTACAAAGAGAATTTTGGTGAAAAACGTTACCGGAAACTATCAAAGAAGTCGGACAGAACAACTGACGAGGAATTAAATCCGGCGTCCACAAGCTGCTGCGAACTTCATACCCATCCTGTGGAAAAGATGCTCGAATGCCCAGTATTCAAAGAGATAAAAGGATCGGCAAAATACTCACCGGATGCACTCACAATTGTAAATTTTCTCAAACGGGAGAAAAGCATGATTAACAGCATACCGAGCAGTGTTGGGGTTGCCATAGTCAGGCCGCGCCACCTAGATGGCTATGCTGCCTTTCACAGCCGGCTTCTTGTGCATGAATTCAATACTCAAGCCAAGCCTTTTACCATTACACAATTATACATGGGTACTAGAGAGCTAATACTTATGGGTGTATTCCCAGAAGTAGAATTATGGCCCGGCATTCGTAAATATTGCGATGGCATGAGTGTCGAAAAGCTATGAAGTCTAGCAGGGGGTTTCGTTTGCTTATGTCTTCAACTGCCGTCAGAAAATAAGACTAGCGGGCATGGATGAGCACAAGATCTGTCCCACCGGTGTCGTTGAACCTGACCGTCAGATTTATTCGGCTTGGAGGAGTTCACCTACATTCGAAACGGATGGGCAGCTGGCTATGCTAGGCGTTGAGAAGCATGTAGCTAGATTGCATCGTCTTCGAAGGCAGAGCATGTATCTATTTGGCTACATCGACATATTATATGAGTTAATTCATTTTCATAACAATCTTGCAAGTAGGCAGTGAACAATTGAGATAAACGGCCTTTGTTGAACCGCCTCCCATCTATCTACCCACACCTCACTCACCCCCTCAAAGTCTCCACAAAGCCAAACTCGCCGCAGCTAAAATTAACCTTCCAAAATTATCTAGTACGAGAATTTATCAACTGTACATTGGTGAGCTGATCACTCTTGACTCTATTCACACCCCCAACATACATATCCTCTGTACCAGTAGACCCTGCATTCTTGCACACAGCACTCATACACTTGGTTTCCATCCAAGCTCCATTTGTAGGAGCTCGTCCATATTTCGCGAGAATAGGGAAGTATCATGGATATTGCACGGCTTCCATCGCAGCGACAATCCAGAAGACGTCGAATCATACGTCGATGGAGATGGGGATGGGGATGGGGATTGTGTAAGCAGGGTGGTGAGATTGAAATAGTTGGGCATTCTTGGGATGGGAAATTCTCATGTTGGCGAAAGGATAGGGAGTAAGAGACTTAGCTTACCGGTGTACAGATCTAGCTAATACCCATTGCGTTCATCAAGGTATGCTGTTATCAAAGGACTTCTCAGCTAGATGAGCAATTTGGGTCGAAATTTTCTATCGTGTTGGAAATTAAACGGTGCAATACTCGTCATTTGTTCAGAAACGTAAGAGGAGCTTAGTTGTAATAATCTTATACATCAACGAGACATCAAGATTAGTCGCCGGCTGATTATACTCCAGAGTCGAAGAAGAAAATACAGGATTGCCCAATGAGGCTAGGCAATATATTCCCTACTGATCGTGAGCGTCATTTCCCACTTTGTATACTTCTTCATGGGAAAAAAACCCGTACTACTTAGGCTTCTCAGAGTGCTGTTATGCTGGTGTTGTCAGTGCTGATATATGTTTATCCTGCACCGAATTTCCATGAATGTTTCCCCAGGAAAATCAAAATAGTATCCTCCCCACTGACACAATGGTATATAAACAAAGCTGTTATTTTACAATCAATCGAGATAGCATATACATAATAACTTCCATCATACTACAATCATCACTCCCAAAGCTTGCGCTGAAATTGCTCACACAGTTGGTGCTAGCAAGTTTGCTTGCTTGTTATTTTCTTTATTGATGGATATCATGTTGGACTTGGACCTGTCTTTGGTATCTTTCAAGTTTCTGTTTGTACAGCGTTTTATATGATTGGGCTGACATTATGATATAGTATATGATTTGGATGTCGGACTTGTTCATCTTGTATTTCGGGATGCCGGTTGGCGGATATACATACGTATCAGAGGCGTTAGTGGCAGGGAAGTATTTGTTTAAGCCAGACTCGGAAATTCTGGATGGCGGATTCGAGAGTTCAGGATGGGATGTATATTTTGAGGAAAGGTGTTTCAGTGGAGAAGAATGCCATTGAGGTTTTGAAGAAAGCTTGACTCTTGAGTCTTCGATAATTCATTCCAAAGCCCCGTGCCTGTTAGAAAGCCTACCAACCGGTGCCTGGTTCATTCGAGTTACTTTTCCTCTCAAGATGGGATCAACATTTAAATAACTTCATTAATTGCTTTTTAATGTCAAGCTATCGACAATTTAGATCATAACTAAATTAAAGACATCATTTCCGACATCGTACACTCTATTCAACACCAAAACCAATAATCATAAACTACATTTCCTTCTCATGAACATCCACCCCCGCCTTCTTTTCTACGTCCACTCCCGCCTTCTTTTCCACATCCTCCTGTGGATCCACAACTTCCTGGCTCTTCTCTTCATACTCCAAGAAGAGACGATCTGGGAAGGGAAACAAAGTCTTCCTTCTTGGAGCCGGCTTTAGGTGTGCCATTCTCCAGATATTACCCGTAACATTCTTTCCTAACGTTTCCACAACCGGCGTAAGAATTGGCAACGACGCAAACAGCGTTCCGTAACAGACAACGGCCGTGATCAAGGCAACCGACCAGTATGGAAGCGAGGTATTGGCAGCCAGGTGCACACATACCAAACTACCAAGCGACCACCAAATGAATCCGTGGATAAGATAGATGGTGAAAATATGAGGGAAGAGCATCAGCCAAAGCTTCATGGATAGGAAGCGTTGTACAAAGTAACAATTTTCGATGACGAATTGAAGACCGACAGCGAAGATGATACCGTTGAAACGAGGGTTAAAATAATCTGGGTATCCTGCATTTCCTGTCTGTGCGATGGGACGACCGGTCTCGGGGTCTGGATGAATACCACGTTCTACGATGGGCAACGAGAAGCCAGTCCAAGCGGTGATAAGATCGTTCGACAGACCAGCAATTGCCAACAAGAAACCGATAATGATACCGGTCCAGAGAACGAATGCGTGATCTTTGAACCACTTCTTATACTTGAAGGTGACATCCAAATCTGTGTAGAGGACTCCAAACCAGAAGAAAGTACCCCAAGATTGCGCATACCAATGGTTCACAATGCAGAAGACGTAATAGCACATACGCTTCCAAGGGGTCTTGATATCTCTGACCACGATACATCCCAGAAGTGTAATCCAAGAGCCCTCAATTTGGACAGGAATGGTCCAAAGAACACCGGTACAATAGTTGTAGGTAATTTGTGGAGCTGCATTGGGAAGCAGATATACAAGTTCGAGAACTTCGGAAATGTAATGGGAGAAATCCGAGTATTCCACAGCATAGGGCCATGTGGTCCAACTGATACTGGGAAGATATTCTAACCATGTAAGGGCCCCGACATCGATCAAAAAGTACTCGAGCATAGCGCAAGCTGCAATTGGAATCATAACACGGAATGTTCTTCCGGTAGTTTTTTCCGCTATACTTCCCAGATCTCCAGTACGGAGATAACGACTGATGAGGAAACGAGTGGATGTAATGAAGAAAAGTCCAAGGAGAATCTGATTGAGCAGATATGATCCAACAGTCTTTCGAATGATGGTCTCATAGCTGTAATGCTCAAGAGAGCCAGTCATACCCATCGCTGGCGAAAAGGTGAAGATAAAGTGAATGAGTGTCACGAGGAGCGTAGCGATGGATATAAGACCTGCCAGGTAGTCGATACGCTTGGTGGGTGCTGTGCGAGCATTGATGGGCACAGCGGGTAAAGCGATTGGAGCCGGAACTTCTGATACAGCGTGATTGGGGAGTGCTGGCCGAGAAGCCTCTATTTCAGTAGATTCAGTGGCACCAGTCACTGGCCAGCCATTCTTCTCTGATGACTCTCTTGGATCCTTGCTGTAGATGAAAGAGTTTTTGGGGGTCATGTCATCGAGAATTGGACGACCATCGTTACTGAAGAAAGCGGAATGTTTTGGCGTAACAGCTGCAGAATCATTTGATGTATCATTAAAGTTTTGAAGTCGGTAGGTTGAAGCTGAGGGGGTAGCAGGGTCGTTCAAAGTAAACCCACTCATATTCGAGGTGGAAAGCTGTCGAGATGCAGCGAAAGACATATTTTTGCTTTCTCGCTGGACCATATCTTTGAGGGTGAGTGATGAAGATACAGGGGTACAGCCAACTTTGGTAATTTCGAGGTCATCTTTTTGGTTTAAAAGGTCCATAGATGAAGCTCTTGTCAATGTTGTCGGTGTCATGCCGGGTGTCAGAAGCAATTTGGAATTGGAGATTTGTGGTGGCAGACGGTAACAGCTATGTACCTTTGGTTCCTTCGGAATCTTTGAGTCCTTAGTAGGCCATCTTTGGAAAGTGACGTTGCAAAGCAAGAGTACGGTGAGAGCCACAGAACATGAGAGGCAGATGTAGGCAAAAGTTCGGATTCCACTTTCATGGTGTGTGGCCTTCCATCTTGCGATAGAATCCAGACCGAACTCAGTATGGCCACGCAACGACGTGTCGTCCATCAAACACGCATCTGTAACAGTACATCTGGTGTCGAAATCCTTGTGTTGCTCCTTGGTCATGGTCGATGAGTTGAAGAATGATCGAGTCCACCCAAGATTGGCTGTAGTGTTCCTTGTAGGTGGTCCAGCGGTGAAATATGAATCTCCGTTTGACCATAGCTTGAAGAACAGTGGTGATGGGGTAACAGGAAAAGTTTTCCTGCTTTCATTCTTGGTAGACACCGAGCGAGCTAGTACATTCCCAATGTAAAATTTCACTGTGTCCTTTGTCCAGTCCATGCGGATTTCCGTAAAATCCCAAGGGTTAACCTCAGGGCTATAAGAAGCATTGTTTGCCAGAGTACTGAAATTGAGCCCGTATACACGGTCAGGGAACTCATCTGCCAATAATGTATTGATCCAAGCATCTGTGGGCTTTTGTTGGTTCAAACTATTGATCTGAATATTTTGTGTCTCGTTGTACTTCAATAGCATCGACATGCCGGTTCCTCCAGACCAAGCTTGCGCTGGACGAATGGTTGATCTGAAAGAGCCATACTGAATATCAGATCTCAAAGTTCGAATAGCACCGCCCTTGACAAGATGTTCAGAAGTTGGTGGATTTATCGTAAACTCCAGTGATGATGAGTTTCTGACTCCTCCAGATGTTGAATTTGTGATCTGAACATTTGATGGATCGGCACCTTGCCTGTATCGCGCATTCCAACTCTTTTCATATTTGTTTTCGTATTCTTGAGCTTGGAAAATCTCGGAGGGGAATGTGGTCGTTTCATTGAAGTAAACAATTAGAAAATCTGTAAATAAATTTTCCGTTGCTGGGTCATAATAACCACAAGAGCAATTCGAACTCGAATTTGCCCCGGCATTTCTCAGTAGACCCAGGGCAAAAACAACGAAGTACAGAGAATAAAACTGCATCCTGATCAAAGGATGAAAATGAAAAACCACAGACAAAGAGAATGCCGAGCTTCTGTGCTTCTCTAAAGTATATGCAAGGAATTTATCGAGCTTTGATGTTGATAGCAGGGCTGCTGATAGTGCCAATCAGCTCGCCGCCCAGATGGAGACGTTTCTCCTGCAGCGACATCTTGAAGCGGCAAAATATTACATGGAACTACCAGTATGCTTTATTGCTGATCTATGGATCAAAGTTAGTCTTAATTTTAGTAGTTTAAAAATGAAAGAAGGCCTAAGTCCGTTGTTTTGTCTTCTTTAGTAGCCAAGAGCTGCATGTAGATCCATCCTAAGCACGTACTTGACGGCGCTTCAAGGCTTGCAACAATGCAACGTCAGCGAGGCCAGATACCGTCTAGACTCACTTATAAAAAAACACACTGAACCTATCTCAATCCCTGATTCTCT
>NGKG01000021.1:219048-252603 GCA_002162505.1 Myriosclerotinia scirpicola | reverse complement strand
TTGGGGATTTGGATGGTTAGCTGTGTGTATTTTGTAGAAGGAGAAAGGAGAAATGAGAAAGGTATATAGATCGAATAGATCGAAGTTGGAAACTGGAGGTAAAGATCGATGGAATAACCAGCGCTAGGTCAATTAAACAGAAGAAAGTCTAGGTATCCGCAATTCCCACTCACCTCAAAGAATCCGCCATCTCTTTCTCTTGAAAATAAGGGGCTATCTACTATCTCTCGCAGCTCAAGCGAGGGGAGAGATGGTGTTGCTTAAAGTTTTCTTTGTAAGAAATTCATGTAAACAAGAACAGAAATTTCTCTTATATAAAAAAACTGCAGAGATTTTCACACAAGGTTTTAACTAAGATGATATTCTTTATTCACTACAATCTATAGTCTACAACCTCAACAGAAATGTGAAGATAAAATTGAGAGAGAGGAGAGGGGGGTGAGAAGTGGGGTTTGTCCGGAATTCACTGCTCGAGTCCGTCGCTAAACTGAGTGAATGGGAGGGAAGGAAATTTTTTTCAAAATTGGAAAATTTGTATTGGTGAGGGTGAGGGAGTGAATGGGTGGGGGATGGTTAATGGGTTGGAGCTAGAAATATGAGTAAAGGGGGGTTGAGTGGAGGTATTGTTGTTGGGTTTGTTGTATATAGTCGAGTCTTCGCATCACCAGTATTTTGATCCTGTTTATCCTTTCTATCCTTACTTTTTTGACTCTCCTTGCTACTCCTTACTACTCCTCCACTCCATATCATACCCAACACCCGTAAGATATAATAACAATCTATAATACACTTTTCATAACATAAACACACAGCAACTTCATAAAATTTTCAATATGATACCCTGATATATGCTCTCAACTCGTGAAGAAGTTATGTTCTAAGGAGATATAGTCCTGTATGAGTAAACATAGATATGCAAGGTGGGCAAGTGAGATATTGGAGAGATTGGGATGTAGCAATAGTGTTAATAGAGCGGGGTGGATTGGTTTGCGTAGGCATATTGGGGGTTTGTGAATGTTATTAGTCTAATGCGTAGATAATCTAATGGTTGATTCATTTAAACGTGTGAGTGTAGGATTATAGATATAGACGACAATGTAAATCGTGAGATAATGGCGTTGAAGAGGAGTAATGGCTTGTACTAGCCTATACGGGAGACAAAGATACCTAGGTATTGCAATAGAACAAGAAGCGATAAAAACTAGGAGTAAAAGAAGTTGAATCACACTTTGAAGCGGCGATGTAGGCAATGGCTTGGGATGGGTGAGAAAGTAGTAGATAGGAGTCGGTTAGAAGTTTGGATTTTAGCGAGGGGAAGGAGGGGAGGGGTTAGGAGATGAATGAATGAAAGATGATTACTAATTATTTTCTTTATATTAATACTGTGAATTTTCACCGCTGGTAAGGTTAGCTATGGGGATTTTTCGGGTGCTTAGGGATATTCGGAGTACTATGTTTGGGAAGTTCGGTGGAGAGTATTTATTGTTGATGCTGAGATTGAATGATTTATATGAGTTTATGGATATGTTGGGATGATAGTATGTTGATGTCGATTTTCAAGTGAAGAATATAGAGTTTGCTGTAAAAGTGTTGAGTTGATAGTGATTTGACGTTAATTTTGAAGCGAATGATATATAGTTTTTTATAAATTTTTATAGGGGGTTAGTAATTAGGTGTTAATTTTGAAGTGAACAATGTATCTAATATTATAAATGTGTTAGAGTGATAGTAGCTTGATATTCTTTCCTGGAACGAACAATTATATAAATCTACAAACATATTCGGTAAACAATAGTTTAATATTCAATTCTAGAATGAACAATTGGACAATTTTATATGTTTATTCAGTGGATAGCATTTCAATATTAATTCTCAGATGAAACAATCTATACAACATTTTAATATATTAAGTTAGTAGTAGTTCAATATTAATTCTCAGATGAACAATCTGTTCAACTCTTTAAGTATATTAATTAGATAGTAACACAGCTGCTCATCTCGAAATAGATCAAAAGTATAATACATTTAAAAAGTTCAGCAAATAGTATTTTAATACTTATGTCTAGAGTAAATACTCTATATAACGCTTTGAATCTTCTAAGTCGATAGTAGATTAACATATAAATCTCAAAATAAATTACAAATACAATACACCGAATGAGTTCAGCGGAGCAAATTTCACCTCGTGTCGATCCTGATGATGTCTTTGGAGAAACGCCGTTGGATCAGCTTAATACATCCGAGGCCATGGATCAAATCAACACATTAAAAAGTACTAGAAATCCCTCAAACCCCTTCGATTTAAACACCTCTTTCGGAAAGTACTTAAGTATACAAGCCATTCTCAAGCATTTTAATAACAAACTTGCTTTAGAAAAGTTGGTCCGCAATATCCCTCGGGATATTGCGGCTGATGTGAATAATCTTAATGCAGAAAGTAAGATGCGCAACGCAGAAATTGAGGCGTTAGTACAAAAAAAAACCTTCTGCTAATTTTAGTGCACCATCGAAAAACTCCATCGACAATATGGCATTAATATCGATTCCTAGAACGAACAATCTATATGAATTTGAGAGTATATTAAGTTTATAATCGCTTATTAATGTTTGAATCCCAAAGCAACTTTAAGATACAATATATTGAAAAAGCTCAACGAAGAGTATCCCAATATCGATTCCTAGAATGAGCAATTTGTATAGTTCTGTTAAAAATATCAATCAAATAGAAGTTCAATATTTGAATCTCAAAAAATATCAAAAATGCAATGCGCCCAAGAAGTTTAGCGAAGAATATCTCAATGTCAATTCTTGTAAGATCTCAATATTGTAATTAATAGCTAGATCGCAAATAAGATCTGATGAACTGTACTTAATGTTCTACTTGAAATTTTCCGTTTTTCATATACGGCCGGTGTAGAATAAAGATTGAATATTCGAAGATGTTTATATAAATGATATTGAATTTGGCGAATCTTCTCTCTTACCACTGAAACATGCCACGAAAAGTGAAATAGATTACTGTTGTGCCACCGAAATTCTACTTACTTTACTATTATACCACTTGGCACCAAGCATCTAGTCTAGATTCTCGAAGAGTTGATATAATACTATAGAAGCTGTACTTCAGTCATAGAATCTACTCTCTCACTGTGTACTTAGGATCAAAGGGTAGAATCTACAATATATTTACTTCAGCATAGATTCTGCCTTCCTCTCGTAGACTTCATCTCCATCCCGTAAGTTCTACTCTTCCATCGTAAATGCTATCCCTTACTCACATACCACGAACATTCATTACATCTTGTAACACAAGAGTAGTCTGCAGTATTCAATCACATACAACCGAAAATGTTGAATATTAAACTGATATCAAATACCAGAGTAGTACACTAAAACACCAAACTCTAATCCTGAAATACCTTAAATATCTTTAAGATGTCTTAAAATCCCTCTAAATCTATATATTCCAGCTCATTTCAAGTGTTCGAATACAAATATTGAAATCACCATGAGAGATCAACAAATAGTACGAAGTACCTACTATGTCATTATTTAAAAAAATTCTTTGCCTAAGAAAAGCTAGCTACAGAATGAAGAGTCCTTGCCGAGGCACTAATGCTAATACGATGCACTAGTCCCTCATCTGATACAATTACATAATTCCTCCCAACAAGAAATATATCACATTCTAAGCTGCAGGTGCTCAAAGTATAACTCTTCACAAGAATGACGAGAATTGTGAACACTAGATTTTGAAGACATTCAGATTATTGTAGATTAACCAAGGAGAGAAGGATATACTTGAGTGAGGACTTGGATGTTCGGACTCAAGTTCCGAACTCTACTGGTACCAATTGGGGTCCTCCCCTATCTTATTACACTCAAGTCCCATAGCTCAACTTAATCCTATCAAATTAGGCATTCCAGACCATATTCCAGCACTTAAGTATATTCCTAGTAGTATTCAATATCCATCTTATATTCAAAAGTTCAATATTTTTGAAGTGGTACAGTACTCTTCTAATACGTACAACCCACCGCATTAGAGCCTCAACACGCGCTACTGTTGCCCTACCGTATATTAAGTGAAATACAAATTTTAATAAGCCAATAAAGTAACATCTTCTTGAGTGAATCTGACAACATTTGTCCAAGTCCAAATTCACTAGAACAGCTAATATAGTGCTGGAGCTACGGTTGATATTATCTGCTTGTACTCATTACAACCCGCTTCTCCAACCCGCTTCTCCAACCCTTGATATTTTTCTTTCTTGTTTACAACCAAACAACCACACCAAAAAATTCTCATCTCTTCCTAATCGATTCTGTACGAAGAAAATTTTTGCCTTTTCAAACCAGTTCATCTTCCTCCATCATGAGTGTACAGAGTCAAAGCAACAAGCACGCCCTTAGTCGGAAAGATGAGGAGAGACTCCGGGTTATGGGCGAAGCCAAAAGACAGTATCCTGATGATGAACCTGACGTTGCATTTGCAAATTACGTCGTCAAAAACTGGATATCGAAAGTAAAGTTTCTGAAAAATGGAGTTTCATATATTATTGGGCATGGTATGTTTATATCTTTGTTTATATTCATTTTCATTGAAGATCGGAGATAGGATTGCTGTCTAACATCTCATAGATATTCACTATGGTCGATGCAAATCCCGTTCGATGCCTAATCAAGTCGAGGTAGTTCAGGATGCAATAGGCCAAGAGTTCCTAAACAAGATCCAGCGTCCCGTTAATTTATATGATATCGACTATAACACGAATTATATAAGACATAAAAATGTCTCGAAGCATCAGAGTGAGGATCAGTGGAATGTACCAACACATCATAAAACACATTTCCTAAAATTTCCCCAAGGTAATTTATCCTTCCATTCATCGTATACGTTCTCGTCAGCTAACGGACCACAGAAATACAAGACAGTATTTTCAAGCTCGCACTAATCGTACCTGGCTGTCTCCTTAGCCCCAAAGTTGTGGTCTCTAACTGGGAGATGGCGTACCACGAGCCACATCACACTATCAATGATCCTCAACCGAGCGATTACAGTTATAATGGAAAATGGCAATACAAATTTTCATACTTCGATGAGTCCCCCATGAGCTTCGAGCGACGCAACTTCCACGATGAACAAGGACCATACGTCGAACTTCAGAGGATTCTCCGTCCAAGAATCGACGCAACACTCCTACGCACTTGCAAAACCTTTCACAATATCGGTTCCCAGTTGTTGTACGGTCATAATACCCTTGATTTCTGTCTTTCGGATGATACTTGGAAGGGAAATACTCCTTCATGGATTGGAAACCAGTCATACAGACCCGATCCATTCAAAATCGTCGACGAAGAGGGCCATTTAGATTCAAGTTCGATTCTCAGAGCTATTCTGCAAATCCAGAGCAAAGCCACAATCACAGAAATTCCAGGCTGGTGCTATTATGACCCATTCATTCGTTTTCTCTACCACATTCAACCCCGCAATGCGGCTTTGATCAAGAGACTACGATTCTGTGGGATCGTCAAGACTCATGTTTGCACTAAAGACTGGAGATGTAGTCCATCTGGATGTCAGAATGATTTGATGATAAATATGAAGTGTTATATTCCATTCATAAATCAATTTTGTACGGGATTACAAGAGTTAACCCTGAAAGTGAATTTTGATCGAGATGCATGTTCGATTTCCGATGAGCAACGAAGACCATTCGACGAGTTCTTGAAATCATACCTTGAGAATGACATTAGAGAGCTCAAGACGGTTAAAGTTCTCAGACTTGTTTCAGTTGACCGGACTCAGGTCAGTTGGAATGTACCAGTGATCAAGGCAAATGTTCAGGTTGCTGAAGAGACTATGTTGTGGTTTAAGGAGCGAGCAGCTGGTTGGGCTAAGGTATAGTTTGAGGTTGAATATCTGATACGGAATTTGAGGAGTATGTTACAGTAGTCATTTATTTGGCCACTGAATAGGTGAGAGATGTTGATGCGAATAATTTTCATGGGGGTTTAGGATTTGCTTTGCTATAGTATGAAGGTTGGTCTTTTGGAATGATAGTCAGCTACAGCATGGGGTCAGGCCCACTTGGGACCATCCACAACATCAACAGGACAAGATGAATTATCTCAACAGAAAAGCTTTCGCAGTATCGTAAACCTCAGTTAGCTATAATATAATAGTCTGGTTAACCTCAATCTCTATTTCGTACTCCCTAATATTCCTGTGATAGACCGTTACTTTGTCAGAAGATTGAAAGTCTCAGAGCCACCCTTACAAAATCGGCGCTTTTTCTGTAATCGTTCAGACTCGTTCTCAGTTGCCGTTCTACATTATATCTGTAAAATATAGGGGATGAATTGATTGAAAAATGTATGAATGCGAACGGATGTACCAGACTAAATAAACAGGCATTGCGAAGGACAATATGAGTATCTCATTTCAAACTTTTGTTTCTATGCACTAGAAAGTCTTATGGGTATGGGACGAAAGCTGAAAGGTAAAACGAGGACCACTCATTTTATAATGCAATCAACAGAAACGGCTGTACATAAGAAGAAAAGAACAAAGCTGGACAGTCATTGACATAGAGGCCTACAAACAATAAGATCGCGGTGCTTCAAGCAAGATATTACTTGGCAGGGCAAGAGGCTCATCTGTCTGCCTTCTCTTGCCGTATAGCATAAATCTTCGGCATACTCATGTCTTGCGCTTGCTCTGTTGATATCGCCAGGCTTTAATCCAGAGGTTCCTGGAGAAAATCTTCAAGTGGAGATTAAAACACAAGTTTCGACAGAATATAGCATTGCACTAGATCTGGCGTAGAAGTCTACTATCTTCTTACCTACGTCTCCATGTTCGTCTACCTATATATGGTGATAGCATAGCGCAAAGTCGAGGCTCTATCTTGTTCTAAACAAGGCCTTCAATTTGACATAGCTCCTGATATTTTCGACAGATTCTAATAGAAATGCTCCTCCCTCGCATAAACTCCCCTTCCCTCTGCTCTGCCCGTGTGTATCGTTTATATTGTTGATTGTATGGGTTTGAATGATTCGACTCTCGTCCCATAATCAGACCACCAAAGTCTCCTTTCTATCAGCTAACATATTCATGCTGGCAGACTGTTTTATTATAGACTCGGGTCTCCGGAAAAGATATAATGAATTCGACTGGAAGGTTCAAACAACTTCGTTTGGCTGGTGCAGCTTCTGACATAGCGGGGGAGCGGGGAAGTAGTTGTTTCGTGGTATTATCGATCGTTCGTACTATATTCATGTGTACAGGAGGTTAACTGGCTTCGATGCTAATTGATGGACATATCATTAGACGATCATTCTCTCTCATGGAAATGTCGTTATTGAAGAGGGCTCAAAACGTGTTGGCTCAATTTGAGAATGTTGAAATGGTCAATGGCCGTTTAAAATCACGGAGCAACGTTGGAGGGGAATTTTGAAATTTCCATCTAATCCCTGTGAACTGTCAACAGACTCCGCGGGAGTGTCCGTATAGCATACTATTGTAGTACTATCGTGGCACTAATCTGCACTACTGTAGCTTTGTGCACATGTTCCTGCAAAAAATGCATTATCGAATGCTGCAACAAGTTAGAATCAGCTCCAAGTATGCATTATGGAGAAAAGACGGTCACAAAATGGTCGGTGAGGTGGTTTAAGGTATTCCCAAACATGGAAGATGTGAACAATTAAGTCAAGAGAGGGATAGTTTTGTCACCACGTCAGAACTATTCCTATTTATTACATTCCCAATCCAATGAAATGAGGGGTATCACCAGATCGCTTACAGGGAGATTTTTATAGGGTCTAAGACAGATGCAGCGGTGCAGCATCTTGCATGATCAACTCCAATTTTTTTGTATAGATAGTTATTCTGAGAACTTCTTTACATTATTTTCTCATATTCATATTCATATTTTTCCACGTTCACATTATTGTTGTACAGGATTCAGATTCATCATATTGTAAGACATACCTAGTACAGTTGGTCTGCATCTGCTTGTACATATAAAACAACGAAGACAAAAACAACAACGACGACGAAGACAATAATAATATCAACATCTAATATCTGGACTACATTCACCGAGAATATGATTGATCTAAATGATTTGGTGGACGAAAGAGCATTTGGTCATGATCTGGAATCCTTACAAGCAGCCAATGAATACCTCGAACGATTACTCTTCGCCACAGCCAGAAAATATAATCAAGTATGGGAAGAATTAGAATCAATGAAGGAGTCGTCTGGGATATACGATAAACCATTACCATTTCTATCCTTCCCCCGCGAGGTCCGAGATCAAATTTATACATATGCTCTGCAAGCACCCCGCGAAGCATTCGTTGGAGTTCGACATATAAGGATGCTTTCCTGCGATACATTTCCCGATTCAACACATTATCCATTCAAACCTCCCACGCCGGGCTTACTTTTGGTCAATAAACAAATATACGAAGAAGCAGTACAAGTGCTATACGCATGCAACAATTTCTCCTTTCACAGACCGAGGGAACTATTCGATTTTCAGAGTCAAGTCGGGGTATACAATTGTGCGCTGGTACGACAAATGAAAATAGCTGTGGTCTTCGAAGACGAGTCCATGCATGTTCCTTCGGAATATGTTGCACCTTGCGATTACGAAAACATTCCTTCCCACTGGGCAAAAGCGTTGATGGAATCGAGACTTTTCAATAATATCGTTGGGATGCAAATCGATGCGAATACCGGTTCACATGAAATGCGTTTGATGTCTATGCCGCCAGCATTATATCGCGCTATTCTTGCAACATTTTCACGAAATCGAAATGCGAAAACGGTACCGGAATTGATTTTGAAGGGATTTCAAACACAAGAAGTTGACAAATTCCCTAAGACTTGGAAAAAGTCTACGGAACAATGGTTGGAAGTGGAATGGGCTACAAATGAGCAAGATGTGGATGAATCAGAGCCTTTCTGGAATTCTTCCGATGTCGACCCCGCTGAGACGCATAGCTCATGGGGAGAAAAGGAAGCATCTGCTGATGAAGATGGAGAATCTTTTGATGAGAATTCTTCTTCCTCATACCTAGGGGGTTCGAGCACTGGGAAAGAAAATGTACCGACGTTGTTTAATGAACTTGGGGAGTTGATGGACTCGGATTATACGGACTCCGATACAGATTCTGATGTGGGTTCGGAGGATTCCTTCTATACGGCGGCACCATGGAACGACGTTAAGGAAGTACTGTTGCAATTTCGAAGCTTTCAAGAGGCGGGCCAGCGGCAGCAGGGAGGTCTTTTGGGGATTTGATGGGGATTGGTGGCTCAGAGAGGGAAAAAATATTTACGGTGCTGTTTCTGATAAACCAGACTGTTTTGAATATGGACTATCTTTCTTATTTCTATGCTCGAATTTTTTGATTATGTGGCGCAAGGGAAGAGGGCTGGCATTGGTAAAAGGGAATGAAGAACCCAAATTATGGATTGGAAAGATATGGTAAAATTTAGGACAGAATGGCTGATTACCCGACCCAAATTCGGTTCAACATCGTGAGGTTTAGGAGTTTGGTATTGATATCCATAGTATTTTCCAGTTATATAAAAAAATCGATTAATACATACAAACAACATCTTCAAAATTCGAAATATCTTGGACCATAGTGTCTAGCATTTCCATATCCCTGCTATCAATCTCCATGGTCGAATGAGCTGTTTACACATCATCGATACCCATTACTCGCCCAGACTCATCAATGGCCACGCTCGTCTTCTTCGTGCTCTCCTTCCTTGGATTAGGAGCATCGAAGATCGAAGCCATTTCTTCTAATGTCTTTCCAGCTGTTTCAACGAAGAAGAAATAAATAGTCCCAATCTCAACACAGATCCATACAATATACACCACATACAATTTCCAACCAATGGCAGCAATGCCAACACTAATACCATAGGTATTTACCACCATAGCAATATTCAAGAAAAGGAAATTAATTCCAGACCCCTTGGCACGAGTTCGGTTCTCCAAACATTCTACCGCATATAAAGTTTGGAGTGGTGTGAAACCCCAAGCAAAGATAACCCCAAAGAGGAAAATGGATACGATGACTCCGTAGGAAAGCTTTGGGTGCTCTTCAGATGCTGCTGTGAATGCGGTGAGCATGATGTAGGAGATTAATGCTCCGGAAAGTCCAGCCATCATCATGGTTCTTCGACCAAGTTTATCGAGCAAAGTTGCACCATAAACGGCTCCTATCATGGAGAAAATGGGATTGATGGCGTTGATGAGGAGTTGTTTGTTGGTGTCGGTGATACCTGCATTCTTGATCATTTCGGGCTATTACCAATGTTAGTGGGAAACAAGTAGTTGGAGGGAAGAAATCATACCATGAAATAAGAGACAACATTATTTCCAGACCATTGTCCAAAAAACGACATTCCAATAACCATATACAATCGATATCTCGCACCTCTCGTGTTAACCAACTCGCGGTAATCCCACCAAGGATTCTCGTTCCTCGTCATCTGAAGCTGTTCAACAATCTCATGATATTGCAACTGAACAATAGGAGACTGCTCGTCACCATCCCCATGATACTTAGCAAAAATCGCCAGCGCCTCTTCCCTCCTATCATGCGCAATCAACCAACGCGGCGACTCGGGGAAAAACAAAATCAACACCATCACAATCGCCGGCATCCCCGCCTGCACCAACGTAGGAATTCTCCACGCCCACGAACTCGTCAAGTTCTTATTACTCCCATAAGTCGTCCACCCCGCAAGAATATTCCCCAACCACCAGAAATTATTATACATGCCCGCCATGGTGCCCCGATACGCCGGATGCGCCAGTTCCACCGTATACGCCGGGCCCGCTGCACTCGCCAACGCGGCGCCAAAGCCGAGAACGAATCGGCCGCCTAGGAATTGGCCTCGCGCGTGAGCGGATCCTTGGATGGCGGTTCCGATTAACACAATGAGACACCCGATGAATATACACATGCGGCGTCCGTATCCGTCGGCGAGGAAACCGCAGAAGGGGAAGGCGGCGATTTGTCCCATGTTGTAGATTATGAAGATGACGCCTGTGGAGGAGCCGGCGCCGCTGAGGCCGAAGGTTTCTTGATAGGGGAGCATGGCGTTTATACTGCCCATTAGAGAGGAATCTGGTTGGGTTGTTAGGAAGCATTCACATTGTACATGCAAACTAAGTCAAAGATGACAAAGTTAATGGAAAACTCGGGATTTCATACCAAAACCATTCATAGTCGAAACCAAATATCCAATCGCCATGATTGCATATAATTGTATCATATTCCTACTCAACAATCTCGGTTTTTGCGCGGCGACGGCAGCGGTGAGCGCTACAGATGCGGCTTGGATTTGGGTGACTTGGCCATTGGGGGTTTTGGCGTCGGGGTCTATGGCGCTGGGGATCTCATGGAGCTTTTCCCCGGCTCCCTTCTCCAGGTGGGAGACCTCTAGTTTGGTCATTGTGAGGGTGAGAGGGGTTTCCTCTGGGATTGGGGTATGGTTCGTGGATGATGGGGATGGAGAGGATGGATGGGGGAATGGGAGATAGGGATTATGTATATACTAGGTAGGTACTCGATGATGAAAAAGCAATGTTATATTTAGGAATACGGAGTGAGGTGACGATCACCTTCCTCTTTATACTCTTCACATAGTCTTTACTGCAGGGCTGGTACTTACTACTTATATGCCTGCACGCACGGTTTGCGGGGTAGGTGCTATAGTTACATTCTAGATATTCTAGAGTTTATTTTTCATATGTATAATGTATGGGTTAAGTGCAACGGATCCCTGGATTCCCCGCAAATATTTCCCCCATTTTACCCCAGAATCTCATTCATACCTTGTCTCTAAGTTTCAAGCTTGCCATGTGATGTTGTGAACTTAGCATGATTACAAGTATGTGACCTTGATTAATTGCTTGCTTGTTTGCTTGTTTGCTAGTTGTTCTTGCTTTGATCGCATAGATAGTGAGTATCTTTCGTCCCCAACCCATTTCTCTAATAGATTGATTTTTTAGTATATTCCGCCCGGTACCCCCGAACCTAGATTAGTTTTCCTCATGGACATTCTTGGGCGACCCTGGGGAGATGGGGATTAGTGGGGTAGTAGCGTGGTTGTACCGAGGTTTGTGGGGTTGCATCCTTGTATGCGTGCTATGGCTTGCTTTGTTTTGAGGGGCAATAGGCTAGATGAGCCGAGGGGAGATGTAGGTGCTTGGTAGGTCGTGTGTTGGGTTTATGGAATGAGATGTATGAGTAATATTGAAAACGGAAGTTGGGATTGGAAATGCGAGGGATTGTGTTTTGTATTGAGATCATGTTGTTGGAGTAAATGTTTAGGACTGAAAATCGATTACTGTGAGGGAAGGCTTGGGATGGTGATTGTGGTCGATTACCTATAAATCACTACGCAGCCGTCAGTAGTCTCGCATTCTGTCATGTTATATTACCTAGTCCATAAACCATGACCGATGACGCGGAACCTATACTTTAGTCTAACGTTCAGGACTGTGGACATGATATGCGCATCTCATGGGCTAGCAGTTTCCTCTCGGTACCAGGACGTTGGATCGAGGTGACCAATGACTACCCAAACCATCTTTTCAACGAGTTCCATCCAATGCATACCACTATTTAGAATTCCTGAGTATCCTACCAACCTGATTAGCATAAGCCACGATAATCCCTTCCATCATGATTCATAACAGGAATAATGTCTGACTAATGATGGCATTGTCGGGTATGATAATGATACTAATTGAGCCATTTCATCGGTATGCTGTCCCGAATCATAAATCTTCAAACGCGAGTGCAGTGCTGAGTCGACTCATGCGGTTTGCTTTAGTGTGATTTTTAAGGTTTGTGCTTGGGTCACGGATAGAGGCGTGGACTAACATGCTATTCGTGGGGATGCTGGGGCTGGCTTAGGGCGAGGAGCTGAAGTGGAAGATGTTCAGACCTTAAAGCAGATTCTTGTCGGTATTCTAGCAATCGAGAAGTTTGTACATTGGCAATGGCTTGAATGAATGAATAAAATTGAGTAGCTTAAAAACGAGTAAACTTTGTTGGCTTAGCATTATCCTTGGATTCAATACGAAAAATCGGGATCGAAGAGTGGAAGCCTGCCGCCCATTCGTGATATTTAATAGCGAAACTAACCCGATCTATTAGCTTGGTATTCGCATTCGGCTGATGAAGGGGTTGCAGAAAACTTAATCGGAAGCCAAGTGTAAAAAAGTCGTACGAAAATGAAATGAATGGAAATTAATAATTAATCCCCGCCTGTAGAAATTTGGAAATTTGGAAATCCGCACTGCAGTACCCATATCCAGACGGTGTTAGACGAATTCGAGCGTGTTTTCAACACAAGGCGTGTACAGAAGAAGTGTGTATTTGTATCACGTTCGGGAATGCCGCTGTGGCCGTCGTCAACACCATCACTAGATGGCATTGTTCTTCAGAGCAATTGCTTGCAAATCTAGGAGCAAACATCTCGAAGTCTCCCCAGAATCATAGTGAGGGTATACGCGCAATTTGGACCACAAAGGACCCACCAACCACCTCATTTCATTTCGAATTCATTTCATACAAAACTCAAAAGTCGCGTTGATATTCAATGTCTTCTCATCAAACATAATTCAGCCATATCATACCTTAGTTCATCATCTTGGAACTTGGAAGTCACATCATCTGAGCCTTGAAAACTCATGAAAAATCTTCGTTTGGTGTTTGTTGTAGTCTTCACGTGATCATCAATAAGGCTAATTAAGAATTGTTTCGCATCCGTGACCTAACATCTACCAAGACATCTTTGTGACGCCCAAAAGAAATCTATACCGAATATATACCCGTTGCATCGCCTCCCGATAGTTCCCGATCGAGTCTCTTCCGAATGTGCAATCACGGGACTCTGACGATCACGTGTAGATAAGGATGGCATCAGATCGTGGATTGTCGAATAATGACCTTGACTTCAATTCCCCAGATCGTTTTACTCAGGCGGGGACGGAGAGGAAGAGAACGAGGAAGGCTTGTCGGATTTGTCATTCCCACAAGGCGAGATGTAGTGGCACCACGCCCAATTGTAGGAGGTGTGAACAGAGGGGATACATTTGTGAATATGAATCTACGAGTAGAGGGGCGAGGAGGAGTGTTCCGAGACAGCAACCGACAGGCACAAGCCAAAGTGGTGATAGTCCCGGAGCTGGGGCAAATGCTGTCTCTGCTGGAGGGAGTCCAATGGAGGTGGTGGATGGGACAGATGGTCCAGTGTGAGATTTTCTATGAGGAGGAAAATTTTGTCCGAAAATATGGCTAATTACTCTAGGCACCTTGGAAGCTCCAAAGCTACTACCAAGCGGTGTATAGATGCATATTTCGAATTTGTGTCTTCAACCCCTGGCAAAGGTTTTATTCACCGTGCTACATTTTTAAGAAATTGGAATAATGGCTCTGTGAATCCAGCTTTAATCAAAGCCATGTGTGCTTCATCAATAGCCTTCGTCTCGAAAGATGGCGAAAGCCGTGCCATAGCCCAAAAATGGATGGATGAAGCAGAGAAATACGTTTGGCAAGATTTAGGCAAACCCTCTGCTGTGTTGGTAGAAGTTCTTCTCATCATTGTCTTTTATCGATTTGAACATCGAGAGTACTTCAAATCACAAGCGCTTACAGCTGTGGCTGCCAAGATGGCATTTGTATTGGGTTTGAATTATGAGAATAATACTTTGTCGACTCTGGTAAGGGAATGTAGAAGGAGATTAATGTGGTCAATTTTCCATGTCGATAGACTTTCTGCTGGAGGATTCCCCGAATTATTGGTCTGTCCTTCACATTCCATGCATATTCAATTACCATGCAGTGAAAAGGATTTCGATCTTGGTATACCGGGAGAGACTGCACCCTTAATATCGACAAGGGCGAATGAGTCTGAGTCTATGCATTTGGGGTTGAGAACATTTTATTTTCGCATATCTGATATACGGCATCGAATTTTAGAGTACGCTTCTTCCGAGTTTCTCTTATTTGAGCTTGGAGCTGACGAGTCTTTGCTAGGTATACGAGGAATCTCATACGTGAAAAGGCAAACCCATACGATTCACAGGATATGTTACGAAAATTGGAGGCAGAATTAGGACGATTACGCTCCTCACTACCAGCAAACCTTCAATATAACGAAGATAATCTATTCCTTCGAGCATACTCGCCACAATTAACAAGATTCGTCATGTTTCATGTGCTGTGGCAACAATGTCATACCGACCTTTACCGATTTATGTTTCCGGGAACCAAGGACTCAATATCTGATACGATATTGGCAAATACTCCTCAAGAATATGTTCAATATTGTCAAAGGAAAGCATTCGAACATGCCGTTATGATACTGGATATCTGTCATACAGTGCAAAGCATTGGTCATACATTGATTAGTGATACAGGGATTGCGACATGTGTATATCAATGCAGTAATATAATTATAAGAGCAGCGGATATTGTAGGATTCTCAAGTGAAGATGAAAGAGTTAGGATAATGGGGAGGTTGGAGAAAGTTACAGATATTCTGGAGGGGCTAAGGGAGGTAAATACTCACGTTGATGATGTTGTGAGTATTCAAGATTCTTTCACTCCACTTTCATATCCGTTGCAACTTCAATGAGTCTACTAACATGATGAAACCTGCAGTACCGCAACGTCAAAGAAAACCTTCACCTTTTCACAACCACCCAATCCCGCCGCCTCTTCACAATCCCCACCCTCGGAGCCTCCACCCCCTCTCTCTTCACCGCCGGCGTAACACCCGGTCCTCTCTCCCTAGACCACATTACCTACGCAAATGGTCACAACACACTACAAAACCACGGCCCCCTAAATCTAAATACGACGGGAGTTCTCTCACCCACAACCGAAAGCGCCACGACGCTAGGATTACTGGAGATTGGTAATGGCAACGAACAATATGCAGATTGGAGTGCCGGTCATGCAGATGATGGGGGAAATCAATGGATGAATGGAATGAACGGAATTGATTTCGGACAGACGGGCATGGGGGGTGGGAGTGGGAGTGGGAGTGGGATGGGCGCGGATATGGTGGGGAATGTGGGGGCTATGTTTGATCCTTTTTGGGGTATTCATGATGCTGGTGCTGATGGTGGAAGTGGAAGTGTAACGGATCAGGGAGGTGGAAGTATTTAATTCTGCTGATAATTATACATATATATTGTTATGAGAACAATCCAAGATTGTCTTGCGGGTAGGATGAGATGTGCTGGCAGTGCTGCTGAATTGGTATACCATATGGATCTTGCACTCGTAATCACGCGTTGCACATTGTATTCCTAAGATCTTGGGTCAATCGAACCCGTTGATCACGAGATTATACCCAAGGGAACCGGGGATAAATCTCACATAGCAAAAGCATTCATAACGATTGCTCATATTGATCTATCGCTGAATCGAGGAGAACCCAAGTGAAAATTAGTAGAATCATTGAAAGCCCACAACATAAATCTTGACATTCATTCATTTGAAAGAAAGCCAGACCTGAGACCTCTTTCTACAAAAATTTTTGATGATCTCCGCCAAGGCACCCTTTACTCGGCTTGGCTTTTCTTTGTTACAAATTGTGTTCTGTTGATCAACCACTTGAGACATATCATCGTATTTGGCCATAACTTGTGGGCGGAGGACATTTTGAGATGTCACGGGATCTGACCTAGACAGTGTCATTGATCAAGCTTTCAAAGATCATATATGTATGAGGCACAGAGAAGCGAATAGTAACATAAAATAGGTTTACTGTCATCTTATCATTAAATTTTAATTCTTATTATTGCGCACTTCCCTATTCAATCTCCCCAATACCCGTCTTATAAAACATAGCTGTTTATTATTAGCCAGCCTCATTATACATACACTTATCGACATTTCCAGTTGCCGCATTCCCAGCCCAAGCCGGGAACGGTCTACTAACTCCACTACCTCCTGCCACAGCAAAAGTAAGTAAGAAGACCATAACCTGTGTTCCACCATCAAGGCCAGCAGAAACCAAGTAGTTCCACTTGACGAAGTATTTTGGTCTCCATTTTCTTAGGTAGAATTGACCGAATGCTCCGATGTAGAAGTACATGAAGACACTGGAGTTAATACCAACGCAAAGATATCCGAAATACCAGAGGATAATGGAGAGGTTGAGATAAGACCAAACACGCTGATGAGGGAAATATCGGGCCATGAGCCAGAATGGAAAGGGGACGAGAAATCCGAGGAGGTAGGCGATGGTTACCCATTGGTAGCGGGCACCAATGGAGAACATCTTTGGCGCGATAGACCAAGCGACTGCAAGAGAATTGAAGGATTGAACGTTGGCTCCTGACCAAATGGATGTTCCTTCAATTGAGAGGAGAGTCGGTGTCTGATTCTTGACAATGCTAGGGGCCTGTTAGCTTGCGAATAAGCAGGAATGGAATGAAGGTAACCTACGAGATCATCATGACATAGTTTAGACAAGCACCAAAGATACATCCGATGATTTGAGTCGTGTAAGTAACTTTTGGTGAAAGTTTATTCTGTTGAGCGAGTTTCAAATCTCGGAGAAGATATTGTCCTTGTTGAAGTGCGTTGTACGTGAATGTTGTGAAGTACATGTTGGCTAATTTCACTGTTAGTAATGGAATAGAATACTGAGATATAAAGCTTACCAAGAGGAGCTCCAGGAAACAAATATCCCGCAAGAGTTTGAGAAACAGGTTGAACATTGAATTGGAAACCAGTGATAGCGTATTGAGCACCAAAGAACAACGTAAAGACCACTAAGAAAAGCATAGCCAAAATCAAACCCCACCATGGAAGAGTAGACTTCATAGCATAAAGACAAGCCATTGAAGTAATGAAACTTGCTAGGAATGCTAAGAAATACCAAAGATCAGGAACTTCGTCGTAATCCAACATAACTTTGTAATGCGGATCAATTTTCGGATCATCTCTCAAAGCTTGCTTTTCTTCTTCGGTACGCTTGCCACCTTTGCCTCTCCAGAAAATGTAATGAGAAGGAGTTAACATCTTCTTGAGTGTAGCTTTGTTGGCCCAAGCCCATCCCGCCTTGATGTTTTCATAATCCCAGAGGAACATATGGACGAAATTGGCGGTAAAACCCATGTTGGATGTGATGAGATAGACGATATATGTGGATGCCATATAAGGAATACCTGCTGCTTCAAGTGCTTCATCGTTCACCCTGAAATCGTCATTGAGAATCGTTGTTCCATTGAAACTGTCAAAGAATGTGGAATTCGAATCGCCATTGAACAATTCTTGAGATAAGAATGGGAAATCTTGTGCTCTCCAAATGTTGCCATAGTATACGGCCATGAACAGAATGATGCAGCCCAGAGTACCGATGAAGCTGTTTACCAAAGTTTGAAGTGGCATCCATAAAGGAGATCCAAAACCAGCAACATAATTCCAATCGAAAGAGAAAGACAAGAGTCCGAGACCTTCATTTCCGTTGGCACCACCGAAAAGATTGGTAAAGACAAGGCTGTGTTGATCTGCGAGACAGAAGATTGAGACACCAATAAGAAGTGGAAATATGTACTACATAATGTTAAAAGTACTCCAAAAGAGAATAAATTAATGGCAGCACACACCTCAGGAAGTAACTCCCAAACCAATAGCGCGAAGAAAATGATCCAGAAAACCTTCATTCTTTTCTTATTGGCTGCTTTATCCTTATGTAAAGTTTCCAAAACAGTAGTGACGGGAAGGTTTGCTGGGTAAAGCATCTTTGTAGGCCACAAAAGAGTACTTCTCATCATACCTGCAACGCCATACCCAATTAATTGTGAAGATAAAGTCAAGAATACACCAGCAGCTTGACTAGGATATCCTCCATACCAAAGCTTTTGAGCTGCCAATGCTTCTGTCGATAGAGCGGAAACTGAAGCAGCTGATGCCATGATGACAGCTGCAGCGTGTTCTTTTTGGTTAAATGGACCAGGATTGAGGAATCGGCCGACTGCACCCCATCTTGGAATGGCAAAGGCCATGAACTCTCCAATGGCATATGAAATAACAGTCAAGAACACTAGGAAGCATTAAGTATAGGCACACAGTAAGCCTTGGAATAAACCTCTTAAACTTACTGACGGATACATAAATGACTTGAGGCTTGAAGTAGAAAATTTCCTGAAGTACAGCTCCGAAAGCAGATAACCCCAGACCTGGGGATTCATTAGCATTGCGACAAAAGACATCAAGGCGTTACACAAACCAATGAAGAACATGCGAAACGTCCAAGGGTTCAAGGTAGGATCGTCTTCGACATTGATGACTGCGGTGACAATATCCTCGGCAGTCTCAAGAGCACTGATCTCGCCCCCACGTCCTTCTTCATCAGAGTGGGAAGAAAGCTCGGCTTCGTAAGGCGTTTCTCCAAACTTGTCGTTCTTAAAGTCCTTAGAGTCAATGGATTCAGAAGTCTTGGAAATGGCTGGTGTTTCGTGAGTCTTCTCGTCGTAAACGACGTCAGTCTCTCGTGACGAGTCCATGCTGAAGGCTAGTGCTCACAACAGATCAAAAAGGGCTGAAGAGAGAAGAAAAGGTTTTGGGCGGACCAACAACTTATGTAGAAATAATTACTGTACCGTTACACCGGAAACCCTCTCGGACATTGTAAATCTATTTCGCAAATAGATAAGGAATGAAGCGTGCCATTGTGCAGCAACCCCAGACGGCTTGTTACACCCATTCCAGGGTCCTCGTGTAGTTTTGACATGAGAAGCCCTGGACATGTCCACTCCCGACCTTCAGTTATACCTCCTTGTGAGAGCTAGATAATTTCTTGGGTGCTTTGATACTTCAATGTACATATTCACCTACCATTTAGGGAAATACGGATAAGAAAAGGCCCCGTAATGGATCTGGATAAGAAAAGCTTAACAGTCTTGGAAATGCAAACCGTAAAGCTTGATAAAGCTTGATAAAGCTTGACAAAGCTTGCCTGGTAAACCACGCGATTTCCGCCACTGTGATATGAGTTTGACGTTCTACCTAGGTATGATTGGTGTATATAAATATCGAGAAGATTCTGGTGTGAGAATCTGATTGACAGCAGCCAATTAGTTGCATTTCAAAGAGGGGAGAGGAAATGAAAAACGCTGGAACATTTTCCGCCAGTGAAAATGACATCTTTGGGTGACAGAACATTGAATCCCACTTTTGATCAATTCTGGAAGTACCAGCGATAACCTTACGGATGTTCAATGCTTGTTTACGGTGGTTAGTAATAGACCGGATCGACCGCCTTGGGCTTGATGTGCAATAATGAATGGCGTTTCCGTGTGCCGTTGTGCCGTTCCTGATATAATACAATATTTTTGGATGCAATAGAACGTATATCGAACACAAACTCGAGGTTCATCGAGCTCAGTTGATGTCAGGCCAAATGACTCAATGAAACGATGTGAGGCTCTCTTCTCAACGGTAGGTCGAGGCCACGCACACTCTTGATTGCAGGCTTTCGGGTGGCCGCCAGAGAACAAACTGTGTTTGAAAAGTCCAAAATTGCGCAGTTCTAACCGTAATTTCCCCATGGTCCTAATCTTAGCGGGAAATAGCTGCAAAGTCAAATTGTAGCCACGGAGAATGGAGAACCATGTAAGACACAAAGTTACTCGTGTAATTCGTTCGATACTGCATCGGCTCTGTTATATTAATCACGGAACATATACTATACTCCGTTAGACTGTATCCCCATTTCTTCCATCTGAAGTGTGTACTCATTGGTCTCTCCTGATGTTTCGATCGGATTGAATAGTCTGTGAATGAATGATCGTTATCGTGTTGGCGACGAATACCCTGCGGGGACAGGTCTTTGACATGGATTCCCAACTAGAATGTAATCTGGAGGCGTCTCATTCATCTAGCATCCAAATAACCACGAATAGTAATTACACATACTGGTGTGGCCTCAGATATGGGTAGTACAACCTCGAGATATTTATCCATATGCGATCACTGCCGGATTCGATACAGTCTGTTATTCATTCGTGGGACTGTGTAGAGACCCTGGTGTTGAAAGAAAGGGCATCCGGCGATTCAATTCAATGAACTCGGGGGATAGCCATCAATGATTGGGGTAATTGTCTAAGTCCAAGGCGTTACATTTACCGGAATCTGTGAGCATTCCCCGGTTACATTCATCTGATCTTTACCTGCTTATCAAGCCCACGACGTCTGCATATAGTGCCAATCCCATGATACTGGAAACCGAACCATGATTTCAGACAAGAGTCTACCGGCAGGATATCCGGCGAAGTATATGTCCGATTATATGGTAAAGCTGGTTTGAATTCGAGGCGCTGATTCTAGAAGATGCATGCAAGATGATTATCATCCCGAGGGTTATGTGAGTATTTCTTGTAAGAACAATCAATATATAAAAAGAACTTTCTTTATCTGTGGTGTAAACTCAGAGCTGCCACTTCTAGAAGGAAAGAGGGCATGTCATGGGGAATTAACATGCTGGGAACCTTGTTTGATTTGTTTGGTGTGTCTTATTGGTGGATCGAAGCGGAAGCGGAGTGTTTGCAGACCTGAATGAGCCTGGACTGTGGCGATCGTCTACAAGAATCTGTTTGGCACTGCCTTTACATCGAAGAGATGGATTAAATCTTCCCAAGAGAATGTTCGCAACACAGAGAAAGAGGTGATGGGAATGTCTTTATGTTTTCAACATAAATGGAAGCCTAGGAAAGATGCGTCAGACGCTAATAATTTATAAATGCTCACCGGTCCTGATTGAGTAATCTCGCCAAATCTACCAACCATACAAAAATTGACGGAGTCGGGTAATTCATGAAAAAGGAACAAATATCAAACCTTATATTTCGGAGTTGTACTGCATAGTATCTGGCTACAAGATGATGAGATTATTTGCGTCTTAAACGAAGATTGCAGTCACGAGAGAATGAAATTGAATTCGATAAGACTACCTATCGATATTTGCTAGCTATGCCTTCGAAGAAGCCAGACTAATACAACGCTTTTGATGATCTCCGACGATTGAGTAAACTGAAGCATGTTGCGAGAAATGCTCTCCACTCCAGCGCTCTCTCCTATAAAGCTCCGCTCCACGCTCATCACACAACTGGCTTAGCATCCACCAATCGGTCGACTGCTCTCAGTTTGGCATAGAAACTCGCCATCTCACATATCATATGGTGAAATTTCATCAGCCCAAGATGCGTCCCCATCAACTTCGGCCTCCTCATCACCACTAATCTTCTCCCGCTTGAAGTTCTCGAAGAACTCTTGGAACTGTGTCTTGAGCGTCTCATCATGCTCAAGCTTCTCGCGTACTTCGTTTTGTTTGGTCTCAACCAATGAAAATTGATCAGACCTACCAACACCCATAATGAGGAAGTCCACAAACATGATATCGTCCCAGTTGATCTTATGCTTACAAAAGGCCACCAGTGCTTGTATTTGGTGGACGGTGAGCTCTTTCTTGTCTTCTCTCACGAGTAAGATTGGTCCTATGACTAACTTCTATGGACACCCAAAATCCGGGAAACTACAGCGCAGACCCTTAACATCAAGGATCAGACTCAAAGCAATTGCTGGCTCGTTTTCCATGACGTTGTAGGACACTACAGCTTGAGGACCATCTGCAGATCGTAGACTATGATCCGGGAAGAGTTTGCGAGCAATTAGTGGAAGCCCAAGTCGTTCAAGGACGGCAGCATAGGGATCTGGTTGATCGGGGTGCAGGATTGGATGGTTGGGTAAGACATCCATAGCTTGATATTCGTCTTTATGTAGATGCTTGACATCTCCAAGACAAGATATCCGAACACCCTTGACTGGCTCTGCATCCCCTGCGTATCTGGCCATCAATTGCTCAAAGTGCTTGGGCTCGTGGAGTTCATATAGAATCAATCCGCCTTTAGAAAGTGCTTCGGGTCCGATATTTGGTCCAGGATAATCCTGCAAAAAGCGCAATGCGACATGCAAATCGGACATCGTAACATCTAAGTCAGGAACCCTATCTTCGAGTCGATCGAGTTTCACGCCAATGCAGCTATAGAAAGTTACTGGCCCACCCCAAAGCGTTGATAAATTCCCATCAGTAAATTTAAAGAGACTCAGGTTCGCCAATGATTCGTCGAAAAAGTGCGCATGTCGATGATGCAGTACAACGTCGTGATCGAGTTTGAACTTTTGGGCGCATTTGTAATGGTTCAATGGCATGTTACCAGGTTTAGGATTCGGAATTAATGTTTCGTCCAGGGCTTGAACGAGTACTTTGCTGTGAACGATGACACCATTCTCGTCTCTGCTGACTTTCTTAACGATCCGTTCTTCACCTTCGCCTTCAAGTTCCACCCAGATGATCTTAAGGGCACATGCTTCTCCGCGTGCTCCTTGACCGAAGAAAAAAGCAAGTTTAGCGTTCGCAGTTGGTCTGGGTGCGTTCAACATGCGACCATATTCCGCACATAGCAGTTTATGCGTTCGATAATCCGTCTTCTGGCAGGACTTTGAGCAATACTCCGCAGACCTGCAACCTGAGCATATGAGCGCGCGAGTTTTCTGGCAGACTGTACAGCAGCCAGTTGTTCCCACCATGCTTACGATGGTACAATTGAAGAATGTGTTATTAGGTATAGTAAAATTTGGGAGTCTGTTCTGAATGATTGATGTGCGAGCCAAGTTGTTCGATATCAAAGACCTTCCAGGTTGTAGTATGGAGGATGATTTGAGCTGAAAGACCGAGATCCTGATCCCAAATAGCGGGGTAAGATGATGATAAATATCACACCCACCCAATTTTATTTCGTAAGCTGAATTAGGAAAGATACGAAAAAAGGCGACAGTGAATGTTTGGAGGCAGCTTAGTTGACCTTTCAACATCTACATTTTCAAGTCTATCTCCTTAACAGACCTTCAGCTCATATAACCATCACTTTTTCCCCTACTCCTCTGGTACTGGATAAGACAGACGGCCAAATGCCATCTGAAGATCCGAGAGTGCTGTCTTGCTTCTGAATCTAAATCACAAGTTGCCTGGTAAGTCATTCAAATCATCCTCAGTATATTTTAAGATGTTGGTCTCATATCTTGCACTCAGCTTTCTCACTTCTCACTTCGAACTGCAAGCTTCATTCTTGTTTGAGGTAAAAATGGCTAATACAAAATTGCTATAGCGATGATCAATATGATGTTGGTGAAGACTGTTAGTAAACACACTAATGATAATCTCGGAATTAAGAAGGTTATTGATGACGTCGGGTATTACTTGAATGTCAAAATCAGTGGTTTCAACCTGGCACTCAAATACTTTAGAACGTTTGGTGATGGTGATGGTGTTGGTGTGATGGAAGAGCTAGACCGTGGCGAAGAGGGAAAGTTTCAAGATGTCATTGCGTGTGATCCAGCCCTTGTTCAATGCTTCCAAGAGCTTAAATCTATGTTAGGGGCAAGCTACAATGTCCAGAAGTTGCAAGCAGTGAAAACAAACTGTAAGTGGGATGCAGCACTGCGTGGAGCAAAGTACGTAGAAGTTCAGATTGCCAAGAATCGCCCTATTTTCTTGGTCGAGCCGACAGGTTTTTTGAAGATAATGGGATTTCCCCTATTGATTCGTTCATCCAGGGCTTTCTCGGATGCTGGAGAAATGGATTGGAGAGACAAGGCCACTCCTGACTTTGTGAATTCCAATGGGCTTTATTTTGATTTTTTCGATAACCAAACTGCTCGTTATCTCAATCCATTCACGGATGGTCAGAGAAAGGACTGTGGCCATATGAATGAGAATGACTAGCTTCATACAATTCTAGATGCTCGACAAGACGGGGTTGTGACTGAGAAGCAGGTAGAGGTCTAGGCTACGTTCTACCGCTTTGACATAGCGTTAAAGATGAACCTGTCGCATCAACTGTTCACCAATGATATGGATATATCAAAAGGAAATGCAACTACAAGATGTTTCATTTGCAAGGAACGATTTTGGGCAATTTTCGAAGATTTCAGAAAGAAAATAGTTACCGCCGGAGAGAAATAATGGGAGAACGAGATCTCTCCATCTCGGGTTCGATCTATGAATAATAGAGGCAGAATGGAGATATAGTTTGCTTTTATCGCCTGTTTCTGGTATCTAGGTAGCTAAGATCTTTTTCTGTGCGCTAGTCAATAGCAATTAAAAGTCAAGAACTTCATGCTAGGGCTTTTCATTTAAACGTGAAGAATTCCAGGATATAGACAACTAATTCCAAATCTACTGAAATGTGCAGTTATTTTGATCCGCAATTATGCCAAATGACTGTCTGCTGGATGTATAGATACCTACTCTCGAACTGAACGCTAGGCAGTCTAGCTGCTGGAGATGATCTGGACAAAATTAGCCGAGAATTCAATCCTACACTAAAAAGATCTATACAGCTTCAGGGAACTACGTCCACAAACGATAATGGGAGAATCAAGCATTCCTTCTCAAAACACTTCAGAACATCCGAGACATCTGGTCGAATATCTTAAAAGAGGTTGGAAACTTTGTATGATGAAGTTAGAATTTGAAGTTTAAAAAGTTAGTACACCAAGTAGCTGTTTATGAAGGTATCACTGGAGATCTCGCATCAAGCACTGCCAGGTTAGAAGCGAATGTTATAAAGCCAGAAGCCTAACATTAGATGCATATTCAAAAACATCGAAAAGAGAGAAGAATTAGAGAATTCAAGCTTTCGATTTTCCTCCTATCAACTAAAAGCTGCGCATCACTGCAGCACTTTTCACAAGATCCTCAATATCTCTTTGATAGCCAAAAGTAAACCGAGATTTTTTCACTCGATAATTCTCCAAGTATCCGCTGGATAAATGCGCCAATATTCTGAGAAAACAATCGGACGTAGTCTCTGAAGTACAAATCATTACAATCAATATAATGGTTTAATGGATTTTTGATCAATTTCATGTGGCAGCCACGGCTTCAAGTCTCACTGTAAAGTACAGGCTCCGAGATAATTGAAAACATCCGAATGGACATCACATTGTTTATTTTTGTAAAACATACGCATGAAAACGCCCTTTACTCCCTTCAATCCATACCATTGATAAAATTCTCGACCATGTTCCACTCCAGCATGCTGATGAAATTCATTGAAATAAATAAGAACCCGACTTTAAGACTCTCTCTAGCACCTTGATTGAATATAGAACCACTCCCCATAAGTATCTTGCGCCCCATTCGCCGTAGATGTAAAGTGTGGCGAGTCTAAACTTGGGAGTAGGGGGAAATTACATCAGCCCACGAAGCGTCTCCATCTGCAATCATCTCTGCCTTCAACTTCTCAAAGCACTGCTCAAACCTGGCTTGACACATGAAATCCCTCGCAAAATTCTCGCGATCTTTTATCTGATCCGATCTCTTCTCGATTTCACTACACTTTTCCATTTGATATTCTATGGCAGTCTGAAGATCATAGAAGCAGAATCTTGCCAGTGCCTCAACTTGATGCGCAGTGATGTCTTTCTTGTCTTTTCTCGCAACAAGAACTGTGCCAATGACCGTGTCCCACTTTGAAATGTCAGCCCAGCCCCATGAATTGCTATTCTTGGGATTGGCGCGCAAGTTTAGGAAAACTGCTTTTCTGTTCGACATGGGGTTTTTGCTGGACGCATAATCAACACCGCCTTCCTTATTGGCCCAACGTGGATCAACGTAACCGGTTTTGCGGGTGAGAATTGGGAGCTTCATGTTGGTAGAGATATCCGTGGGCCTTTCTCTGGTAAAGATGACATGGCTGTCTGAAATTGTGACTTCCGTGTATTTAGGCAGGCCAAGAACTTTTCGATCACCCACACAGTGGAGGTATACAGCCTTGACTCCACGAGCAGATCTGTCTACACTTGAGGTTTCGGTACTTGAATCATTGTTTGGGCTAATCGATGGTGGAGGAATGGGCCCGAATATTTGAGACATGGTTGGATATTCGCTAAGGTGTGTGTGGTCAAGGATCTCTGCTTCGATAGAATTGTTTTTGTATGGAGAATGAGTTATTTTGTTGATATTTGGAGGTTGAGGTGGAATTTGGCTTTTACTTTGAGGTAGAAGCTTGAAAGTAGTTATAAGGGCGAGGATAAAGGGATGGGAATCGAAGTTGGTCATGTGCGGGATAGCACCTCCTCATGTTCACCATGATTCACTACCTCAACATTCTGAATTCCATATACTTGGATTCAGCCACCCTAAAATTCACCTAGTGCACATGACAGATAAAGAACTTCTAAATAGGTGTGAATCTGGGCTTACAACGATAAAAGTGACACTATGATTTCTTCAAAGTCATTACTGAGCTACCTAGAAACGTGAAAAGAGTCTTATAGTGATATAATTCTGTGTGAAACACTCTCGACGTCCGCCTACCACAAATGAGAGAAAATGAATGGAAATCAACACCCACCCATCCTCCAATTTAAAATATATTTTTACCCGAAACTAACCGCAGCCACCATCTAAAAGATGAGCATAAATATCGGACAAAATATCTAGCTATAAATACTCACTACAAACTCACATCCGGTCAGATGAATATAATTTACCAAGCCTATGCAAAACAATAACCCTTTGCAATAAACGAACACAAAGTATCTAAAAGCCACTTTTAAAATTGTAGAACCACTATCAAAATGTTATGGAAACTAACTAGAAACGCAAAGTATTATCGAGCTGCCTCAACAATTACCTGCATGCGCCAGCGCCATAAGTATCAAAAGTACCCAAAAGTATCAAAATAGCAGCCTTTCACCCACACACCGTATCAAAAGTATCAAAAAGTATCAAAATAGCCGCCTTTCACCAAATAATGCACCCAAACCCTTCTCGCACCAGTTCAAATACCACCCATCAAGTTAAAATCCTCTCCAACCTGTCCGAATACAACTCTCAAGTTCAAATGCAGCACTTTACCTTCTTTCTCCCTACCTTTATATCTATCTCTAACTCTAACTCACCAAGATCTAGATCTTCTTTGCCTGTAGATATATCAAAAACGTATACGAGTAACTTTTGCCCTGGATGTTCCATGCTCAAACCATCCAAGGAGACATGATCGAACCAACTATACTTGGCTGACGTACCAACTCGATATGACTAGTCTCAGGACGACTGAAGAAAGATGATTTTCTGTCAATCTTCAAACGACCTTCAACCTTTCTAATCGGTCTAGGTTGGAACAAGGAAGTGGTGGTGATGACAGATGGGCTTGGTCTGGCTGATATGATGGATGCGGCGGCGGAACCAATACTCATAGGAGTGGATGAATTATAGCGATTGAAAAAGTCAATGGAATTTCTGATTATGACGTTTTCGTTTTGATAAACACGGTTGTTATCAATTTGGTTGCCATCTTGTATAATCGGGGTGATTTTCATGCTGTCCATGCTAGCAGAAGGTCTGATAGTCTTCTTCTCGTTATCAGAAGGACCATTTACTGGCGCAGTCTGTGAACGAGACAGAGGTCCCGTGGTAATTGATACAGACTCTCTAATCCAATCCGGTAAAAAGTCAGGCAAGACGAAAGATTCCGGTTCATGAAGTGAAGAAGCATCCTCCCTCACACTTCCAAGGTTGATGCTAGACTGTGTGTACTGAACTCTATGTCTTGGAAGGAAACTCTTGGAGTCCATAACCCAGTCTGACTCGGTGAAAGAATTCGACTGAGTTCTGTAAGTTCTATGTTCCTCAACATCGAAGAGAGTATTTGTAGACTTTGCCTTCCCATCCTGAGCCTTGCCTTTCAGAAACTTTAACAATCGATTCACCGACGTACCCAAGACACCTTTCGGCCTACCACCGCAAGCGTGTCCAATCTCAATCTGAGGTTTTCCTTCGTATTTGGAAAGAAAGTCAATCAGAATCCTAAGATCACATGGTTGAAAATGCTGGGCATTTCCAAATGGACCATGACCGCTCTCGCTAACAACAGCAACTGGACCCTTCAAAGAATATTTCAACTTTCCGTCCATCAAATGATTAATACAAACATTGGGCAAAGAATTATCAGTCAGGAAATCTCCGCGGACGGCCAAGATGATGGAATGATCAAACTGCCTGCTTGTCATGTTGCAATCCACAAGTGTCTTGCGAGTATTAATGCGCTCCTGGTCGTAATATTGAAGGAAACATGCGACGGACTTTCCTCTAGATCCATTTGCAATCCAGGCCAACTTTAATGTTGCTGAATCAACAGGTAGTAGAAGACCGAGTTTGTATTTCTTGTCGACGGTATCGTTAGGACATGGGTTTGCCGTAACGAAATCTGTATAGATTTGGCAGATCATACCATGGACAGGGCGATCAACTTCCTGGCACAGCAATGTGCAGTACCAGGTAGCATTGCATGTTGTGCAAGGTATCGAAGCATTTTGTGTACAGTATCCGCACTTTGGGTGGACGATTATGGGACCAAAGGAGGAGATCGATACCCGTGGGCCGTATTCTGGGTTTCGGCGTGAGGTCATCGTTTCAGGACGCGTTTGCAAAGATCAAGTAAAGAAAGAAAAGTCTCTAAGGAAGCCAAGGGTCAGTATAAAGAGACAAGTAGATGGGTTTATATGCTTTCTAATGCATATTAGTTACTCACCAAAGCGTTGTGAATCAGGCTGATTATTCAAAATATAACTGGATGACGAAATAAAATTAGAGAATGAGGTTTGTGAATGGATGAAGATTGCTAATTTAGGACAGGTGCTAATTTGAGGAATATATGATATAATTAAAAGAGTAGAGGAAGACACTTGAGGGAAACAAGAGAACATTCAAAATTGCTGCTGGAATTATTTTGCTCTAGTCAGTCTAATTTATACGGTTGAAATGTGTGGTACTATAAACAACCTTGGAATGGTCCGCCTTGCGAATGTTGACTTAATACGGCTATCTAATTGTTGTGGCGCTAACTACAAAAATATTGTGTCATGAGGTACGGTCGTAAAGGTGCAATTTTGCTTCGAGATTAGAAACCTATATGGTCATCTTGGATACCTATTCTACACTTTTCTAAAACCTCTTCTAATATTGCCTAGTGAATGCCTAGCAGAAAATCTGACATTGATCAGAAGAACTTGACGATCTAAGTCAGCCGAAGGAGAGTAGAGATGATTTGCAAATGGTACTGCTACATAGCTACCGGGAGATACACAACGAGTTCTCAGCACACTTAGACACTATTGCATAGGTGAATGGTTTGAACAAAGCATGAAGAACTTATAAAAGCCATAGTGAATTTCGGTGCCACTTTTGACTAAGAAACCAGAGAGTAACATTCTTCGCTAATTTGATTTGCCGAATAAAGAGGCAGATGCACAGCTTTCGAAATCGGAGAAACGCTAATACCCCCATATCGGAGAAGCAAATGAACATACAAAACGCTCTAATCCCGCTCTAACCCAAGTCTCAGATGACATCCCTAACAATGTGCCGTTCCAACTTCCAACCCAATTGCTTTGTCCCCGGACTTCTCGCACCGATGACACATATGCATGCTCCCATGATAAACCCAGATATTCACTTGCCAGTTATTTCGAATGATGATGATGAAATCTCCCCCTCCATAGTCAGCCGGTCAGATTGTCTTGCTTGCTATAAGGAGACATCATTCGCTTTTTGATGGGATCAACCACCGTAGGATAATAAGTAGGTATGAACATGTTAAAGAAATAATCCTCAAACTGTTCCCTGGTGAACAACTTCTTGACAATTTCTTCCCTCTCCGAGCGCTCTACCGGAAGGTTTTTGATATAATCCGCTGTAGATCCGATGAACTCCGCAATGGCTATGAGTTGATAGCCGGAAAGGTCTTCTTTGTCCTGTCTCATCACCAAAAGACCTCTACCATCCATTTGCGATTGATGAACTTCAGGTATCATTCCCCACATCTCGCTATT
Source organism: Myriosclerotinia scirpicola (assembly GCA_002162505.1). NCBI lineage: Eukaryota > Fungi > Ascomycota > Leotiomycetes > Helotiales > Sclerotiniaceae > Myriosclerotinia > Myriosclerotinia scirpicola. The sequence goes on along the minus strand of NGKG01000021.1, from coordinate 221,634 downwards.
TGGACAAATATCAAGATTCAGCATAGAACCAGACTGATAGCTCAATTGATCTTCGTCTTCACTGTCTACATCATTACGTCGAGGTAATTTACTTAGGAGCAGTGGAAGACCCATTTGCTCCGTGACATCTGTAGGTGCCATTGCGTAGATTGGGTGAGGGCCGGAAACATCGACTGCTACTGCCAAGGGCTCTTTGCTATACAAAGGATCATCCCCCGGGCACCTAAGTAAAACGCCTCGTACATTCTTAGGCTTTTTCTTGGGTTTTTCCGAATCTTTCATGAGTTGTATCAAGACAGGAAAATCTGCCAAGAGTACATCTGAGAAAGTTGGAGGAACAAGTCCGTCTGTTCGTAATACTAAAAAATGTCCCCGCCTCCTCACTTTTGAAATAGAGAAGATACTTTGGTTGAGTTTGGCATCATCTGTCAGGCTGTCATTTCGACAATATATAATAAATGAATGGTTTTCGCCCGGGATATGAACGTCAGGAGTTAACAAATCATTTGTTATGTTACTGGCCTGCGTACGTTCAAGAAGCTCTGCGACGGATGGAACCTGGAAGAATACGCCATCTAGGGGAACTTTTTGAACGTCCACCCATTCAAGCCTCGGCTTTTCAGAGTCATAGGGGAAAAAGAATGCGAGCTTATGGCTTGTTGAAGGACGTGGGCTTAGTGAAGCGATATCTTTACACAAAACCTTGTGGAGAGCCCAGTCGGACTTTTGACATTTTCGACAGCAGTAGGAAGTGCTTTTGCATGATGCACAAATAAGAAGACTTCCCCGAGGTAAGAAAATTGAGCAAAAAGAGCAATATCGAGTGGCCTTGCATCTTTCGCAAGAATCTCCTGACGGTAACATAGTATAGCAAATATTACACGCATGCCAATTAGGAGGCCACAACATTGTTGATAATTATTGTATGATTGATGGATGCTGTGCGTAAAGATTTTTGTGGTGAGGAGCAAGCTGTATTTTGATGTTGTTGACTTCGAGTATGAGAAAAGAAGTTAGAAATTGATTTGAGGGAAAGGATTAGATATGATGTGGAACAATGATAGATGTTGACGCAAGAAGAAAGAGCAGGATGGATATCACGAGGAAAGAGATAATGGGTACAAAAGGACAGATATCAACGTAAAATGAAAAGATAATAGATGGAAAATTGATAGGAAAGAAGTCAGCCAACAACTTCCTATTATTTCCTTCACACTAGCCTTAATTTGACCTTTTTCATAGCTGAAGATAACATTGGCTCTGAAGATGAAAGTATACACTGGTCTTCACTAAGTTCACTTACAAACAAAAAACTCAAAACAACCCAGAAAAATTTCAGATAACAACTCATTCAACCGATACATTTAGGAGAAGCAACACCCTGTTAGATACTAGATACCAAAGGATCATGTCGGTGAGCTTGAAGAATATGCAGATGTTCCGAATATGACCTTGCGCATCAATTGCAATGAATGACTCAAAATAATGAAAGTATCATCAAGCCAAACCCTCATTGTCTTATTTCATACCCAGATTGTGGGTTATATCGAAAGAGTTCTACCAGTTTCATTCTAAGTATTGATTTTTAACATTTCTAGAAAGGATTGCAATAACATACCAACGTTTAGATAGTCGACCAGATTCTGCATTTAGTGATCCCATCAAGCAGCTACGTAATACATGAAACTATACCTAGGTATCTAAAGCAAAGAAAATGGCACAAAACGAAAAGAAAATACAACCTACCTTCAACGCTCCTTCCCCGAGAAACCCTATTTTCCTTTTTACCCCAGCATCCTCGGGGGTCTCCACTTATTTCCCCTCCCCCTTTTCAGCCCATCGGCAAAGAACTGAAACCAAACGAATTCCTCTTGGACTCTCTAAGTTTCGCGGTAATGATTATCAAGCTCAATAATCGACAAGTAAGTCATTCTTTGTATTTCTTTTTCACCTGGAAATAACATAGGGAATATTAATCCAATCAATAGGCCATTCTGGAGGGAGGGAAAGGTGGGGGTGCCGAGGAGATAGAATGATGGATGCTTAAAAGTCTGGGGATGGAGATTATGAGAGCCTGAGGAGCATGTTTCTCCTATGAGAGCGAATTCACAGGTATGAATTATAGGGTATGGAGAGCGAAGATGACTGCCCGGTTGTTCTTCTGGCAATTCTAGTCATGCATTAGGAAAGCTGTTCATCTCCAAGGAAAGTATGGCTGCATTCTGGATGGATGCATCTTGGGGATATAAGTATATCAAACATTTCTCCTTTTTTTCTACTCATGGAATCCAACCAAGATATCCTATACTCAAAGCTTTCCACTTAGTAGTTTAAACAAGTAATCGACTCACACTCCGGAAAAGATACCATAACAAACTATCACTATCATCCTCTTCACACTCCAAACCACCCACAAACCTGCTCTTGAGCATCTTCGCCTTCCTTCCCTTCATCCTGGCCTCACTATTTACTACTCCCTGGTAAGCTACACCTCTACCACGTTCAGTCTCTGCCCCGACATCCTTACCACACCCACTATATGACCTCCTTCCTCCCCATATTCTCTCACCCCGTCTCACCCCTCCC
>NGKG01000021.1:172021-218993 GCA_002162505.1 Myriosclerotinia scirpicola | reverse complement strand
TCCCCCCAAAACATAACCCCCTCACCCCCAACAACCAACAATAAAACCGCGGCAGCACCTCCATCTCAACCCGCGAAATCATTAAGAATATACTAAATTCTGATGATATCACAATAACACAATTAAGAACTGATATTCCAGAACCCGCTTCACCTATATATATATATATATATATATATATGGACGAAAAGGAACAGAAGCTGAAAATAAGGAAAAGGTGTAGGAAACGGCTAGAACAGAAAAAGCGGATTTGTCATACTGATGAATATGAAAAATTGATGATGAGTGTGTTTGATTAACAGCGTTGGGTAACAACTTTCCATGCATCTTAATGTTCAGCAATATCGCTGGATAGCTTCTCATATATTCATTCTATAAACTCTGTAAACTTATTAGACTCCACATTAGATATACTAATCGTCGTATCCCTCTAATAATCATCCCAAGCCCTTCTAATAACTGGTCTCGCCGGATCCCATGGTCCATGAATCTCATTCTTATATTTCTGTAATCCAATCAACCACCAACTACATCCACCCATCGCTAACCCTGTTATCAATGTCCCTAATACTACACCGATTAATCCACTTTTCCAATCCCAAGCTGATCTTCCTGATTGTGGTAATACCAAGCCTACACCACCACCAGCACCAAAGACGAGAAGTAGTGTGAGAATTAAATGACCACGTAAAGAATGCAAGCGGGTATAACGGCGGAAAACAGGAAAAAGTCCGAAGACTTCGATGGAGAAAAGTGTCAAGCTGAAGACTTGTCCGGTACTAGGAAGGCGAGAAGCGAGGACTGTGGAGGCCATTAAAGCAGCGTTTGTACTCAAACTAGCGGGAATGTTCTTGTTCTTAGCATTTGAGGGTGGATAGCTGGATGATGAGGAGGGAGAAGGGGTAGCGTAGTCGAAGAAGAATATGTTGATTGTAAACAGAAGAAATGACATTGCCCAGATAGAATCTGAAGAGGTGGACCTGGTCAAAGACTTGAGGATAGGAGAAAGACCAAGGAGGGTGAAGTATATGAGAAGAGCAGATTTGGCGGTTGAAAGACGAAGGGATGTGCGATGAGAGAAGGGTGGATTATGTGGTGTGTAAATTGGTCGTGTTGAAGATGGTTGTGTTTGATTCGAAGCCATGGATTGAAGAGATGACGTTGATATTGAATGAAAATGCCTTGGTCCATTAGCAGCCGTTGCCGATAAATTTGGCGTTGAACTAGCTGCAGATATATTGTTTGAAAATGGCTGCGGAGGTGGAAATGCTGGTCGAGTACTCTCTTCTTGTCCTACCCATAAATCCCATAATAACCAACCTAAAAAGGTAGCTATAGATCCCCATCCAACAACAGAAACCGGAGATACATGTTCCTGATATATCCCAACAAAAGAAACGACGAATATGATGACAGAACAAACATGTTGAACTATAACAGTTGAATCTGCGACCAATGGCCAAAAGTCATAAGGCTGAAGGCGTGGATTTCTTTGGAGGTGTTCGAGGAAGGTATCTTGATCCGTATAGTTATCTGGATCTATTTCAAATGATCAGTACAATTGTTCATTTGCAGAATTGAAGGGGACCATACAAGACTGCTTCACCCATAGCAATTTCTTCCAAGTAGCTTTTCGTCTTCTATGACTACTTTTAGTCCTCTCGTTGTGTCTTCCCCTACTTCTTAATCTTCCAGCATCTCCATTTGTCATACGCAATTGGTTGACGGCCGCAGATGGTCGACGAGGTGGTGAGGCTTGAAATATGGCATCTTCCGGTGCAAGATGTGATCGTTCGTGAGGAATTGTTCGTGCAGAAGAGATATTAGGTACTGTTGAACTCCGATTTAAGGGGGGAGCAGATTGAGGTGCCAGTGGAGGCACCATAATTGAGAAGGCTGTAGCATTAATAACATTTGGTTGAGAAATTGTCAGCCTTGAAGATTGTCTATGATTTTTGTTGCTATTATGGTCGATTTGGGCTGCCGTTTCAAAACACCTGATTTATAACTATAATAAATGTATATATTCTTTTTGAATATAAAAATGGATTTATATTTAATTATCAAAATAAGAAATTAAAAATTAAAAATTACAAAGAGTTTCTCGATTAAGTAAAATACAAATTAAATAATCTACTATATTGTAAAGACAGGTTGCTTGATGTTGATAGTAATATTGATTATTGCTTACGTAAACATATTCTAGATAAGGCAAAAGTAAACTACAATGAAAAAAAACTCAAAAAACTCAAAATGACAGGTTAAGTTACAACTCTGAAGATTGAACTCCAGACTTAATGACCTCCAAGACTTTAATACCCCTCAATCCCTTGATTACGTTCGCCAGAGTTGGGAACGCCTGTTCCAGTTCCCTATGTTCCAGGTCCGTGAAGACGATTTCCGCTTTCCTGGCCTTCCATCTCCTTTCTCCTTCCGCTTTTGGGATTGAAGGATAAAGTGTCGCATACTGCGCATCTTGTCCCTGTTTTGTACTTGATGGAATGACCTTATAGTGTGCAACTGGAGTTTGAAGAACAGACTCAGCAGTTGGAGTCTCCTCCAAACCATCCAAGGTCAAACGACAAAATTCAGTACCTTGCCAACCAGCACTCAAGACGAACGACGAATCCGAGTTTGTTTTTTCATCCAGTGTTGCGAAGACTTTCGAAAACCCTAATTCTTCTCGTCCGGTAATGATTGGATCCGCCATATTTTCAAAGAGGACTGGCAGGAAGTCACCTTTCAATTCCGCAGTATCACTTGAGTCGCCATTTGCCTGACTTTTATGTACGACGTCATGAACGTATAACCCGAGCATTGAATAACCTCGACCTCCCAGCCATTCCAGATTCCCCAAGCGTGTGGATGAGAATGTGGCAGTCGCCCACATACTTTCTGTATTAATCCGGAACTCATCAGATGGCAAAAGCGTCGACAAATAGCTCTTGTATGTTTTGAAGGTGATATAACTTGTTTTGTATGTCGCTTTCAAGGGTTTTCGGGGGTTTCCGTTGAGATCTTGTCTCGGGCTTGGGCTCGGTCCAAAGGACAGTGGCATCCTTCGATACAGAGCTTTTTTGTTCAACTCCCGAATCAAAATTCCATGCGCATGATCGTACGCATCGTGAGACATGTTCGTATGAGTAAATTGCATGGGATCCAAAACCTTTCCTCCATGCTTTCCTCGAGGAGTCACAAACGCTGCTTGGCGAGTGAAATCTTGCACAAGTGTTGCACGATCATATCTAGCTTCAACATAAAGCTTCAGACGTTGTTGAACATCAGATGATCGAGTCCCCAACGGAAACAAAGCACCAATTGCCGCGCCGTCTTCTATGGCTTGAGCACCGCCTTGTCCCTGATGCGGAAGAAATCCATGAGCCGCATCACCGAGAAGTGCCACTTTGCCGTGGACCCAATTTTCTTTCCCTAGCTCTTCGTGATCCAGCAAGTTCCATAGTTTGATGTCTTCAGGGGAGGCCTTAGCTAGCAAGGCTTGGACATCATCTGGAAATGAAGTGTAACAGTTCAAAAGCGAGTCTTTGGAGGCACTTTGGCTCCACTCTTCCGAACTAGCTTCTGTTTCTTCTTCGGGATGCAATGCTACGAAGTTTAATAAAGTGTTGTTTCGACATGGATATGCAACTATTCTTCGGTCTTCCCCATACAGGAGAAGTAATTCTCCTGTCTTTTCGACGAAATGAGCTGTTTTTGGATCGGCTCGAATCTCATCAATTGGAATCAATAATCTGAAAGCGTTGGTTCCAGATGACATTGGAGGTGGGCGATCCTTCACGAGTAAGCCTCTGATCTTTGAATGGATGCCGTCAGCAGCGATGATAAAATCACCCGTGTGCGTAGATCCATCATCCAAAGTCAAAGACGGGGCTTCGACATCAACAGACGTAACTCTGCTTCGAGTATGTAGAACTGCAGGGGTTCCTTTGCCTTGTTCAGAGGTCGCAATGTCTTTTAAGGCACTATGAAGGTCTACTCGATGAATCAACTGCCATGGGTATGGAAAGACCTTAGACAGAAGTTTCATATCTCTGCTATACACCAGTTCGCCGTTCGGTCGATATTCAGTTACCCACTCCGTCAGATTTGCGCCATGGTCCTCTGGCACCATGCCAAACCTTCGTAATAGACCGTTGACATTACTGGGAATGTGAATGGCTGCACCAGTTTCCGATGCAAAGCGAGACTGTTCAAAGATCTATGTTGTCATTAGTTTTACTATTTCTGGTAAGTGTATGGAGTTCTACACACCTCTACAATGTGTCCTGCTTGTCGCAGAAATATTGCTGCCGAGAGACCTCCAATTCCAGCACCAGCTATCAATACCTTCAAAGGTTTGTATTGGTCGTCAATGTTGTCGTTGTTGGTCATCATGAATCAAAATACTCGGGATGTGAACTCAGGGTTTCGTTTTTTCCAGATGTGATATGCAAAGGTTTCACTGGTTGTCTCACAAGAAAGCAGCCAGCGAAGTTATACATGTCTTGACGGCATTTCATCTCCAAGTTCAAGTCCGTCTTTCAGACTGTCATCTCTTTGCCCGACCAAACACAGCTACCCCCATTTTCGCATCCCACAACGTAATTGGCTACCCCTATAGTTGGCAGAGCATTTGCTGTGTAATATCTCGGATGCCATAATTCATTGACGACATGAGACCCCGCCTTCAACGGGATCTTCATGTCGGCCGTGGGGCCCCGCCTTGGTCGGAATTTTAATTTTGTTGCTTGCTTTGTCAGCCTCCACTCGGCCCCATATGCTATCCTGCGCTATGCGGAGATTTCTTTGGCCACTAAACCCGGATGCAATAGCATAGAATACTATCTGTGAAGGAGATGAAGATATCATCTGAGGGGTAAGCTCCAACAGATTCACGAATCATGCCGCCAGAAAGTCCGCGGCTCGGATAAACTAGAGCGTGCCTGATACCTTTGGCTTGTTGCCGAGGTGCGGACTTTCTGGCGGCATGAGTATTTGATTGACATGTTTATTCTTTGCCGCATTTATCATACCTCATAGTGATTCCTCATCCAGTCTACTTATTCCTGACTTTACAGAAGTATCCCGCATTGACCAAACATATACCGGTACTCAGTTCTTTGTATTTTCAACACTCCATCTTCAAACACCTCATCATTCAAAGTCGAAACTTTCACTCCACCATCGTCAACAATGGTTAACTCAACAGAACCCAGCCCTCTTCCCAGAATCATCCGACACATCACCGACCATGACAGTAACGGAAAAGCCATAATCTCATCTGCCCTCGCCCCAGAATCTACCTGGACCGCCGTCACAGGCGCCAAGTTCTTCCTGGGATACTGCACCTCGGAATTCCCAGTAGAAATGAGTTCCAACAAAGACATCGCCAACTACACAAACTACGTATCCTCTCCACCAGGTTTGGTTATTCCAGGTGGTAACGTTCTTCGAGTTGTAGATATGGAACCCGGCCATACATCGCCCATGCACAGGACCACGAGCTTGGACTATGGTGTCGTCCTTGAGGGCGAGGTGGAGTTGATCTTGGATAGTGGTGAGAAGAGGGTTTTGAAGAGAGGAGATATTTGTGTGCAGAGGGCTACGGCTCATGCTTGGAGAAACACGAGTGAGACGGAGTGGGCGAGGATGTTGTATGTTTTGTCCGAGGCGAAGCCGGTTGTTGGGGCGGATGGGAAGCCGTTGTTGGAGGATCTGGGCGGGATGGACGGGGTGAGGAAGAGTGCGTAGGGGTTGGTGAAGGCGTATTCAACGTTCAAGAAGTGACGAAATATGTTATCTATACGAGCCATGAACTTCGATTTATTATCGTGATTTTTCAACCGAGAATGGTTGGCTTTCGTCTCATCTACGTCTCTAAAGTATAATTGTGACATGTAAAATGGCTTTGGACTTTGGTGTTCATCTCATCTCCAGTTTACAAATTGGATTGGGGACGTAACGCGACTCGTCCTATGCGCCCTCAAATTATGTAGGACCACATTGAGAGGGAAGTATCTTGATTGCCCATATTCTCCAAACTCGGTTGTTGACGGAGAAACATAAGAACTAAAGTGTTATTCGTCATTTTCAATCTCCAATATCCAAGTACAAGGTGACTCTTTCTCATCTCTTACCGTCGTGGCCCAATCGTGGATGTAAAGGCTTATGGATGAGGTGAAATTTGAATGAATATAACCATAATTTAGAAAACAAACATCGGAGCGTTATAAAACAGATTCAATATAGGCAACGATAGGACAGTAAGCGTTCCATGAAACCGTGTATCCACTATCGGTCTACTTGCATAACATTTTTAACACAAAAAGTACACTTGGTACATCAAAATTGAACTATAAATTGTTCTATCGAAGATTCGAAATCTATAACCGTAACATGCTGATTGATAACATGGAAAACTCATCCTCCTATGATCTCGATGGTACAATAGGCAATGTGACGTAATTCTCCTGTCCCTGGCCAAAATGAATGATATTCTTTCCCGCAAATCTATCCACGGATCTAAAATTCAAAAGTCAGCACATGCTTTTCTCATCCAAGCATACCGATATCAAAAATGAAAACAAAAAAACAACTTACCTATCCTTCTCATTCCCATGACCGAAAATCCCACAGCCCTGCGTATCTCCCGAACTAACCTCCAGCACAATCTTTCCCCCCTTCTCCACCACCACATTCGTAGGCCAAATCTCAACATCTACCGCATACGTCGTATCCGCTTTGACTTCTTGAACATCGATGGATCGATATTCGCGATAGGGTTGGTATGGCAGGTTTCGAGGATGGTCTTGGGCGATTTTGCGGAGGGATACGCGGAGCCAGCCTTTGGTTAGTGGGACGGGGTCGCCGGCTGTGCCGGTGTAGAATACTTCTTGGCCTGCGGGGGAGATGTGGCGAAGAGTTAGGAAGATGTCGATGTCTTTTTCGGGCGCGGTGGCTTCTGGGGAGGGCGAGAGGGATACATTTAGGTGGGCGGTGACGTGGCCGGTGATTTCGGTTTCTTGCTCGAAGGGTGCGCTGGTGAATTGAATGAGTTTTGGATCTTTCAAACTGCCCAGCGCATCGTATGAAACCTTGTCCGCACGTGGTGCTGGCAAATCGGTGGAAAGCGATTTCTCTGGCGTGAGATAGAATTTGGTATATTGGGTTCCTGCCAATGGCCATTCCGTTTCTTCTCTTCGCTCATATTTGGTTTCCGCTTCGGCATTGTCGAAACCAACATCTCCTTTTCGAAGAATCACGCTGACTGGGCTAAATTTTCCAGGAACAGACCAACCGACTTTATCGTCATCCTTGAGGAAAGCATCGAGGAATGATTTCTGCACTTCCACTTCTTTTTCGTAATAGAAGGGCAGATCGTGGCGTCCAGTGATGAATCGGAGATATTTGAATTTAGAACCAGCCCACATGTAGCCATTGACGTTGCCTGAAGTTCTCATAAGTAATCATATAGGTCATTTTCAAATGCAAAGACTTACCTCGAAGATGCAATAAAATTCCTCCCCAATTCGCAACTGACAAAATCGGAACCTCAATATCCTCCAAATTGAAGTCCTTTGACTTGTAATAATCATCATCCAAAAAGCGATTGTTTACGTTATCGATAGTCTGATCGTTACGATTCTTAAGAAGCGTCTCTTCATCCAAATTCCCTTCAATGGTATCTTCACCCCATTTCGAAGCTGCTCGTCCTGGTCGACCATATTGGTTCGTAATCACCTGTCTATTCCACCAAAATCGAATAAATTCATCCGAGAGGATTCCACCATGTCTGCATCGATCACGATAGTAATCAGTCATTCCCTCCCAAGGAATGATAGCTGCAAGACCCTTTGGTCTTCGGGCTGCTACACGCCATTGACTGCCTGTATGGAATCTTAGCGCCATGGTAAATCTTCGGGATCGATCAGGAGTTACGTACCTGCATAATAACTAATTCCCAATAATCCAACTTTCCCAGAAGACCAAGACTGCTCGGCTGCCCACTCAACAACATCAAAGAAACACTCGCTCGTGCCTCGAGACATTGTATCTAGGAGACCGGGACTCTGTCCCAATCCCCTCTCATCTGCTCTAACCACAGCATATCCTTTGGAAGTCCAGAATACTGGATCCGGGGTTTCCCAAGCACTGTATTTACTTTTATGCTCGGGGTTTACTTCACTGAAGGATTTGGCATGGAAGCTATTGATGTCAGTATATTGTCCACTGTCTCATTATTTCCATGATCTGCACTTACTTATCGTAAGCGATATCCTTTCCATAAGGTCCATATGTCACCAGAACAGGAAACTTGGCACCCGCTGGGGCGATTGGTCTGTAGACATTACATCTCACTGGAAGATCAGATGCTTTCAATGGAATAGAGACATTCTTTTCGAAAATCAGTCCATTTTCCTTGTCCTCAGTGACTTCCAAAATGTTTCTGATTTTGTTGGTGGTGGCCATCGTGAATGTTGATTCGCTAATGATTGATGCTTCTTTTGTTTCAGGGTGTTCAGGATATATTCGATGAGAGCAACGGTTGATATGTATTAAGTAATATCTTGAAGTGTTCCTTGTCAACACTCAAACTCGTCGTCACTATTAGCTCAGCCTGAGTGTCAACGGCGTTTCCACCGGCCTGCAGCGAAATGCCGAGCTGGAGCTTATGGAAAAGTTTGCGGAATGTGGAGTGAGGGGGAGGGGAAGGGGAGGGGAAGGTGGATTTTCCGGTTGGATATGGCCGCTACCTAGGTACCGGTAGCTAATTGAGATCATCAGGGCTTTATGCAATCACCCGCACCCCCACCCGCACCAGACCTATAACGAATCTTCAACTCTTGCCCGTGAGTTAAGGTTATATGTTGGACACAGCCAATAATGAGAAGATAAGCTGCAACAATCAGCTGATGACACTCGCTATTCGGTGTATCGAATCTCAAAATGATGCTATTTCAGGTATTTCCCGTAAATTCTAGTTGCTCCTACTACCCCTGCAATATGACCTAATATTTGAACCTCTTCTCAGGGACAAGAGTAGTTATCTTTCATCGCACGTATCACTGTCTCAGTGTCTAATTGGATTTGCAATAAATGAGAATTGTTAGCCAGTCAGGGAATCCAATCGTTCAGACTACTACAGTCAATCTACGTTTTTATGAGCGACGATTAGACTAATAAGCATGGACCGCAGTTCAAGATTGTTAGGTTGTGGATTCTTAAATTGGGTTTGAATTTTCAAATGATTTAAAACATTTACAAAGATTTAAAACTGTTTATATGTTGAATTTTTTGGATTTAAAACCACTGTGAACATTTAAAGCTTCTCAAGCATTTGAACCTCTCAGAACATTAAAGACTTCTCGAGCATTGAATGCCTTTCGAGTAAATCTGGTTTATCGCCAGTCCTGGCTATTAAATACTCTGAGCCGTCATGTTACGAAGTGCCCTTGAGCGAAAACACGAATGAGTTTAGTTACCGTAGGCGATATTTCCCGCTATAAACCAATGAACAGCAGAGCCACCTTCACGAAATAGCAGCTTAAATAATTTCTTAGATGAAATCATTTTCTCATTTCTCTACCGGGCTAGCACATCTAGAAAACCGACTTTCGGGAAGACTACTAAGATCCCTCATCAGATTACTCAAGTTCTCCACCAGAGGCGGAAGCGGTTCCTCCAGGATTGGAAAATTGCTTCGATAAAGATTCCGTGCCATCTTCAGCACCGCGTTGGGATTACTGAGTAGAACTGTTCTATTGTCCAAGCCCAGTCCATTGTTCGAGGCCGGTTCATTGTTCAAGAAAAAGTTGTGATTTTCAGGCATTCCATGGTCGAATGAGTTTCGAGGCGTGAGAACTAGAACTGGCGTCCCTTGTGAATTTGAAATAAATGCTCGAGTCTCGCGACTGTCAGGGCCAATGAGATTAACCTCCGGTTGTGAGGGGTCGCGAGGCTTATGTAGATGATTTGTACCCTCGCGGGTGACACCATTCGATAGATGTCCATATGCCCAGATGGCGAGACTGGCAAAGTAGAGGGCAACGGCATAGAAATCTCGTAACTCGGCCGGTGGCATCAACGACGACCAATGAAAGATCTGCCCAGCGTGCCAAATTGCCCTTCTTGCACGTTCTGTTGTATACCATCGTTCCAAAGATTCCAGACTCTGAGATGCCGATTCTTGACCAGATTTACCAGCGAATCGCTGCAACTCATCCGGTGAAACGCACAAAGCCATTAAAAACAGCTCTGCCGTTATAACAGGTCCAGTCCTTTGTTTTTCTCTGACCAGAAGTCTGTCCCGAAAGCTCTCTATCTCGCGATAAAGCTCTCGTTGTTGTGTTGTTATCCATAGCCGATGTACAGAGTCTCCGTTTTCCTCGATGGCATGAAACCGGGTTGACTCTTCGATTGCCCATATTTGACCCCAAAAGCCATTTAACACCGCCTCGTAACATATATCTATATCAAAAAGCTCACCGAGATCATCGAGGCCACAAAGATTGTGCATAATACTGAGCAAGCGAGGTGGCGGAGTCGGTGATGAAGGTTTTGCCATATACTTCGACTTCCAATCTGCTGCAGATTTAGCAAGAAATAGTTCACGAGATGCAGGTATTGAGAATGAGAGCTCCGCAAAGGAAACCAATGGGGGCTTTTGAAGCGCTAAAGAAGCACGAGTGTCATGCTGAAATAATTTGAGAGACAACCTAAATGATGAAGTGTGAGCAGGCGCCAATATTCAAACCCCCATCGAAACTAGGGCATCCAATAGCCCGGACTCTCTAAAGTTTCAATATCTGAGAGGTAATGAATATTTAAAATGGTTTCACTTTTTCAAATCATGTGAATATATTCAAAAGATCTGGAACATTCAAATCATTTCAAACACTAAAACCATTTCAAATATTCAAGCCAATCTGAAACTTGGAAGATTCAAAACCTTGCATTGCCGGACTATAGTCCTGAATATTAGACGCACTAATTGAAACATACCTTTTGAAAGATTCTCTTTGTGCCCATTTCTCCCATTTTGCCTCCAAAGTCTGCCCAGTATCGCTCTCGTTTGGCACAAGGTTTGGGGAATCTAAAGCGGCTGATAAAATCCCACCTCGGCGCATCATCTAATTTATTCAGCTATCTTCTCCCAAACAGAATTTGAAAGGAATTTACCGTAATCATAGGTTGCCCAAAGCTCTCCGCTAGTTCCATGTTTCTCTGAAAACCACACCATAACCCAAGTTCAAGAGAAAGCATCCAGGCTTGCAGTGGCTGAAGCTTACGGGTGTTGGTATTAGCTCGTTCCCACTATATCGAATTAGCATGGCCCCGGATTTCTTATAAGTGTTTAAGAGGCCATTACCAATTCAGATACACTCAATCTAACTATATCTTGAAGAGCCACTCCCATTTTCCATACGGCAGGCAGTGAAATAACGGTGGATCCAGCTGCAACGATAGCAATCAACAGCTCCGGCCGAACGTCCGTCATATCTATTGTTGGGATGTGAATCCAATTGTCGACCTGATTGCTCTGTCGGCAGAAAAACGCTTCAATTATATGATTCAATAGATCTAATGAAGGAAAGCTCGGTATACCACTCGCATATTTGTTAGTTGTAGAAACGAGGTGAAACATTTTATCTCGCAAGGAAGATGTTATAGACAGATGTTCGTCACCTTTGGACCTTGAAGATGGACTTGAACCCTCAGAAGCCAGTTTTAAAGATATGCTTTCTTCATCAACCGCCAAATTATCTCGATCCCTAAGACTGTGATCGGTTGGAGCTGGCGTCCATAGCCAAGGCGAACGGGCGAATGCTGCATGTCCTCGAGCAATATCTCTTCTATAATTATTTGGCTGTTTTGGTTGCTGCCCAGAGACGGTACTCTCATCAATTGCAGTACGCTTTGAACTCATGGGAGCAAACTCGAAATTCTCGTCTTGAAAGTTGAAGTCGTCAAAACTAAAGTCCAGTATTTGATTGTTGAAGATCGCGGAAGGATAGAAAAGCATCTCATTAGTAAGACTGTCGAAAGGTAGTTGGCCTTGATTGTTTGAGTCTAACGCAGACAAGGGGAAAGAATGCAAAATTGCCCCTTCACTTTCAACACTATATTCTGGACAGTTATTTGTGATTGTGTAGTCTTCAGCCCCCCCAATGCCATTTAATGTAGGATCTAATATGTCTGGAAACTCCGACGCAAAGTCGCGAGGAAGGGAGTCTAGTCCCATATTAGAATCACGTGATACATCCTTATTAATGCGTCTTCTCTTTTGAGATGGTTGAGAGATCTCGCAAACGAGATTTTTTGTTCGACATCGCAAGCAAGGCTTTTGCTCTTCACATTTTGCTTTTGCGGTTGCGCATGCTATACATGCTTTTCCAGCCCTCTCTGTTCGCCTAATCTCTGGGCGGTTTTGGCCCAAATTCCGTTCGTGAGTCGCGACATGACGATTGAGGAGATCGACGCGATTGAAACTTTTCGGACAGCGTTGACATTGGAAAGGCCGAGAATTCTCATGTGATCTCATATGACGGGTCAGGTGATCTGCTCGTTCGTAGGTTCGCTGGCATAATCGACACTGGTGAACAGCTGTTGCTGGCGGCGGTGGCGATCGTTGAACGAATTCCGGATGATCGTGCGTTTGTCGTTCGGCCCCAATTGAACTTGCTGCATCAATCAGAATGCTCATTGCATCAATGCCGGTATCGAATGTTGTGTGGGACGACATGTCTGACTTGGGAGGAGCCGTCTCCTTGCCGGCCGTTATTGATGAGAATTGAGAGAGTAGAAGTGGAGGTGGGGAAATTTACCACGGAACTACCTATCTGTTTGTTGGATCCGGATTGAAACTTTGAGGAGTCTTTAAGCAATTCCAGCCGGGGAGACTAATTGATTGTGCCGTTGATTGTTGAATCTGAATTGGAACATGGAAGAGAGGAGTTCAAGCCCGAGGAATTGGAACGTTGAAGTGCTCAAGGTACCTACCATTCGTCCACCAGTCCATCGCGTGGAGGATTGCAGTGACATTCAGCCTAAAATTGATCGACACGACACCGGCTCCACTCGCTTTGTTGTCCAATGTCCTAGCCCTGTACTCACCCCTTCATCGCGGAAATATCCCAAACCCCATAGTCCGGATTGCAATTAAACTATACAGTATTTTGACTTTTGGATTAACCTTAAAGATTTTTGCTTTCTGAAAGATTCAAATGATTTAGAATTTAGAGCAATAAATCACTCAACATCAAAATCATTCGGAATATCCAAATTACTTAAGGAATTTCAATTATTGAAACCTAAGCTCTGGACTGTTAACCCTGAATATTGGATAGCCTGAACGAGTGAGAACTCACGTTTGGATTTTGCAACTATTATATTCAACTTCAATCAAGTTTGATATCCGTGAAAATGGCACCAGCGACGAATTTAACACCTGTACACTTCTTCTCCCATGGCTCCACCATGATGCTTGGAGAGGAGTCCAAAAGTGCATCATATTGGAAGAAGTGTGGTGATGAAGCCCTCGCAAATGGTATCAAACATGTTGTAATGATGGTTAGTATTTCCTCTTTTCGCTTCAGAATATCATCATCTCACTGCCAATTAGGGAGCACACTGGGCCACTCTCGGCAACGAAATTGAAGTTGCCGCGAATCCCAACCCAGGAAAATCTCCAGTAGCCTACGTTCATCCCTCAAAATACGTAGACTACAAACTAAATGCCGATATTCCCATGGCATCTCGCTGTGTGGATCTTCTGAAGAAGAATGGATTCGAAGCGAAGCTTAATACTACGTTCGATTGGATTCATGATACTTATTTGATTCTCATACGAATGTTCCCGGATGGATGTCCGCCCACAACTCTTATTTCCATGAACTCACGATATGATGCTCATTTTCATGCCAAAGTTGGAACCGCATTACGTCCGTTGAGGAGAGAAGATGTACTTTTCATTGGGACAGGAGGTGCGGTACACAATTTGTATCGAAACAATTGGTTTCAGATGCTCATGTATCGAGGTACGAACCACCTTTTCCATAACCTCCTCCCCCCCCCTTCCCTCTCTTTCACAAAATCCAAAATCTAACCCCCACCTTCTTTAGACAACTTCGCTATGGAAGCCCCTCCAGACCCGGTAATGCTCGAATTCCGCCAAGAATTCGAAGATGCAATAACCAAGAACTCGGGACCAGAATTGCGAAGAGCGATGACCATGCTTATGAAGTTACCCAAATATCGCGACGCACATGGTACCGATGATCATTTTATGTCGGCCATGTTTGTAGCAGGACTCTGTGGGGATTTTGAAGATCGGGGGTCGAGTGCTGTGCTTGGGGCTGAAGATTGGGAGTTGAGGAATATGTGTGACAGTCAGTACACGTTGGGCCAGTGGGGTGCTGGAAATTCGAATGGGGTTAAGGTGTAGGTGGTTTTGGGATTATGCGGGAGTTATTATGGGCGGGCTTTTGTTTTGAGACTTTTGTATGTCTTGTAGGAGTGCTTGTGAGAGCTGAAATTTTCATCAACTTGGACGAATTTGCACGTTGTACTCCGTGAGACTGGCAGTGCTAGAAAATAGGATCATGATATTGTTGTAAATTGTGTGGAAGTTATACACTCTAAATTTCTTTCCCAATGTTTGTTGTCCTATCAAGCCATGTAGATGTTTAAAGACCGTAAATATTTAAATGTACACGAGCAATTTGATATCTTGAATAAATCCGATACTTCAAATTGATTGAACATTTCCAATGAATCATGCATCTCAACTAGATTCAAGGATCAAGATTCTTTTATTATTGAATTGCAATCCGGAGTTTTAATAAAACGCTGGTTCTTTCGATTGTCACTCCCATGCACAGTTTAGTAGACGAGTTTCTTTGACTCCAAATGAAATTACATCTCGCGATATATTCCCAGAAGTTAAACACAACAAAACCATACTTTATTTACACATCTCTGAACATGAAGAGCTCTTAAGTTTCCAGCGCCAACAAGTACTCAAGCCCCACCCGCTCTCAACTTCCCAATGACACCCCAAGCTGTCCTTCCCCCGACCCACGAAGCATAACCCAAAGCCGGAATAACAACAGAGAAGAACAACGCACCACCCAACAAAATACCCTGCTCAAAAAATCCAATAGCATGTCCAGGAGGCTGACCGGTTGGCGGTAATGCCTTTACGGCCACATTCCGAATCTTCCCAAGAAGCTCCTTGCTCTTCGATTCCTCTTTAAGAACCTTATCAACAATCAAGAGATCTTCAGATGGAAGGACAATATGCTGTGGACATGCAGATGAAAACATCTCCACACTGTATTTGTGGAACGCGGGGATCGGGAGTGGTGTTGAGGGAGCAGCGGGTCCCACGAGGAGGTGGAGTGGGATATGATTCACGTAGCTGGCGCTAGCGTTGAATTGCTGGGCGAAGAATTTCCCGGTTGCCGGGTCAGAGAAAACGTACAGGGCCAGTAGTGGGGATCTGGAAATCTTTGTAAGTACTTGATTGGCCAATATTGGATAGGATCGTGTAAACTTACTTTGACTTGTGAGGCATGATGGCATCTACTAAGCTCGAAGCCCCCGTGATTGCTAGATGGGTACCGCTAATCTTCATTTCCGTAATGACTGATGTCCTGTATTTTCTTTAGCTAGCGTCTTGAATGGGAAGAAATATCATTATATTTTACCTATCCAGAACGTCTGCAAGAACAAAGCTATTAGATCCAAAAGTTGAGATTTGCTTCTTACTTTCAGCCTCCTTAAATGCCTTTTTGGTAGTAGAAATTCCATCATTCTGCTTGGCATTGGCTCTGCTATTTGAAGAAAAGAACTTGCTCGCATATTTTGTGCATGCCTCTATGAAATCACTCTTGATGAAGTCATTGACGACAACTAGATCGGGACTGTATGGAGAAGTTCCTTGGAATGAAAAGCGAGCAGTCACAATGGACTTTGCCGCATTTTCAATATCTGCTCCTCGATCAACGACTGCAATTGTTCGAGCAGAGGAATTGGAGATGAGTTGATTTATGTTTGCGTTTGGAGAGTTGCTTGTTTGATCGATCAATAGTGCAGATGCAAGAATAGAAGAGTCTTGAAGAATCGTGGGTGATATGTAAAATGTGTCGTTGTCTAGGGCTTGGGGTAGCAATTCTTTCAAGATGCTGTCGACTTTCGAGGTTGTATCTCCGAGCTAAATATCTCTCAGTGTATGTTCCGTGCCTACCAGTAGAAATAATTTTCTCGTACCTCTAAACAAACGCAATTTCCAGCAGCGATAGCAGTTGCTATCGGGCATATGATTGAATAGAATCTTGTGTGCGTGGTCGGCCGAATCACTACCAGTCCCTTTCCAACTCTACGTGACAAGAAGTCTGTACCGTTGGCAACTTTGTATTCGTTGTTTAGTGAATCCTTGAAGTCAAGCGCTTGATACAGTCTCCGAATAGAGTCAGAAGCTAGGTAAAATTCGCATTGGACTTCAGTATCGGTCCCTCGATCATGGCCAAAAACATCCTCTGATATTGCTGAAGCGATTTTGTCGACATTGTTTCGTATAGCTTTGTGGAGATTCTGAAGTTGGTTCTGTCGATATCTAACGTTATCGGTTCTGCCGTCAATTACAGCTGCTCGTAGTCTGTCAACGCCAAACGATGCCATGTTGATGATGTTGATGTTGTTCGTTACTGCGAAATTTCACAGATTGATCTCCCTTCGAGTTATGTAATGGTACTATCCCCCTCTTGAATAAAGGTTTTTGCCTTCTCCAAGCCCAAAATTTAACCTTTATTCCGGGGAGGACAGTACAGCTTGCCAACAAGTCTGCAATATCATAAAGTTTTTACGGAAATCAAGGGAATCTCCAGCCGGGATGCATGGGGATTCCAGGGGTTGAGATTGACAGATTGACGGAATGTGGGGGGTGGGGAGGGAAAGATCCGAAATATCCGAGATTTATGGTCCAGAATTGCTTCTGTTCGAAGACTAATAGGTTTCGAACAATACTTGGGTTCCTGTCGCTATCACCTAGATACTATCACAAATTCTCTATTGAACCAAGAACCCTTTGTTGACCCATTCGTTTTCGAAAGAATGTCGACCACAACAACTGATAATCCCATTACCATATCTGCCCGTCAGACACTGGCCGAATATGACATCCATCACACTGGTGAGGATGTAACCACGCCCTCGCCAAATACTTCAAACATATCAGCAAACGTAGAGAATCCCTCTTCCTGGCCTCAAGACCATTATCGAGTGCCGAACTATCGACCTATAAATCGGCATCTAAACTACGCCGAGCGACCCAATGGAAGCAATGGCGGAGAGAGGGTTTTCATCACGGTGATGTTTACAGGAGTTGCTTTGAATGCCGTAAGTCGGGATTTCTTTCAATGAAACTATATTCTATCACATACACCTTGTATTGTATGAAGGCTAATTTGTATAGGGAGCCGCCCAATTATGGGGTATGACAGGAGGGAAAGTTTTTAAACGAGTCTTTAAATATGCTATCGGTGGTGAATGGTGATGGAAAGGTAGAAGAAAAGATATTAAACTCCTGAACTCTGGGTTACCAAAATAGTCAGAATGGAGATTGTCAATCGGCGCACACTTGTATGGGGATTGTAAGGTTAAAGAGAGGCGTTTGGTAGAATTTTTGGGAGGAAAATGTGGAAGACAATCAGCGTTGTAGGGCTTATTATTAGTGCACCACGTAGTGCTAAAATAGGTCCTAACAATCAATAATTGATGCTTGAGGTGCCGTTGTGATTCCTTCTCCAGCTTAAGAATCTATAATCTTCTCAAGCTAAATCTCAAAGGGTCAATCTTCATTGATATCACCAGATAATTCTTGCGGCTTCTTACGAATGTGAACGTGTTATTGTTGGCGGATTCTCCGTTCTCATTTCTACTCTCCATTTCCTATTTCACTCTTCTCTCTTCGATCAGCGCGAAAACTTCCCTTCGTCTATCAATCTCCAGGTGAGCCTCTCTCTAGAGACTTCGTCCTTTCCCATCATATGTCATTCTCATTGCCGCTCAATAGGTATGTGCGGTATGTCTTATCCATGAGCTCATCGTGGTTCAAAGGGTTCGCGGCCCACGCCACCGAGTTCTTTCGGCCTAGGAGGTAAATGGACCTCCAACCCTGGAAGTATCGAGGCAATCACGAGAGGACTGGGCTGTAGATAAGATATTATCGATTATGTTTGGTTCTATCGTCTTGTCAATTCAGATGCAATTCTCCCTTTACCCCACGCTCGATAATGTACAATGAGCAAAGCCAAGAGAAATATCTTGCTTCTGTTGTGTTACCCCAATCTCATTCCGTCCCATCTTAGTTTTCATAACTTCTGTTGATTTAACGTTAGTTTTCTCATCTTTTGTTTCTTTCATTCCGAACATATTCTGAAAAGGAAATGGACGACTTCATAGAACTTGGCATAGAAGCTGTCGATAAATGCGTTGACAAGCATTTCCACAAACTTCCAGACAAGGCTTTACACCCTGAAACATACCATCCGCGAAATATCAAGAATGCAATATCTGGAAGACTGCAAGGTGACGGTCCTGTAGCAGACGAAAGTGGAAGTGACGATGACAGATTAGACGAGAAAGGGTATCATAGGCAAGAATCTAAGGGCCATCGGAGCCTCGATGGGGATGAGGGAACGAGGCTTCAATCGACTAAACGTGGTCGAGACGGCCCTATCGAATATGAATCTGATTCACCTCGATACCGAGATGCTACACATGCACATGCCTCGCCGCTTTCACATGATAGCTCCACGTTACAACACGGTAGAACTGATAATGATGATATCGATCGTGTCTCACCACTTCCTTATTCGCAGGGCCATCCTCAGCAACATCTGCGGAGGAGATCACTTCCTTACGACGAGCGAATTTCAAGAGATATGACCACCCAGCAAGAGTTTGAGGATACCAAGAAGTATCATAACAATAGGAGAAGATTTACTGTGGACGAGAGCAGGAATTCCTCTCACAGGCGAAGAAGCAAATTGGCAAACAAATCCTCGGACAAGGCCGATTCAAACGACGCTGGCTTAAGATATGGTGCTGTTGGTGCGATGCTTGGCGGATTAGCAGCTCAAGAGCTTACGACCAAAAAGAATAGGGGTGGACATAATGAGAAGGTTGCTTTTGCGATGCTGGGTGCGGTCGTAGGTGCTTTGGCGGGTAAGTCGTTCGGGGAAAGGGTACATGAAGATAAAGGAAAGACAGGGCAAAAACCATCCGAAGGCAGATATGATAGGGAGTATAATACCAAACCGACATACTAAGTAATGGAAATCTACAAATTTCATGCGTCTATGAACGTTGGTTTCATCGTTTTACGAACTTCATCCTCTCCGTTGAGTCATGTTCAAAAAGATGTTGAAGTCAAGAATAACCTTTGAACCTTGCATACTGAGCATAAACATATTAAATCTGCTCTAGGGCTACATTGAAACGTTCACTCATTCCAGACTTCAGTTGATTGAAAATTATCCCCTCCATCGTCCCAATATCCAAATTCAGAGGTAAAAGTTGCAAGAAATAAAAGGCTTTTTTTAATATATTCTAATTAATAAAAAAACCATTTAATATATAGTTTTAATAAAGAAATAGCTTTTTTAAAATTATTGTTTAATTTAGATTTTAAGATTATTCAAAATTAATATAAAAATTTTATATTCAAAATTAAGATTTTGTATAATTTATTTAATTTAATTTTAATATATACAATTATTGTTTATAATACTTTTTAAAACAAAGCTTATATAATAATATATTATATATATTATATCTCGTTTTTATATATACTCTTTTATTTAAAATATTACTCTTTGTTTTTTTTAATTGTTCTTTTTTGAATTTATAATAATAATATTACCTTTTCTTTTTCCTTTTATTTATTTTATAATATTAAATAGAAATATATTTAATATTAAAAAAGATAAAAGTATAATATAAGGTTATCTTTGTAGAATAAAATATTTAAATAAAATCTTTTAAAAGAAATTTAATTAAGTTTTTTTGAAATTTATAATAAAAATATTTTTCTTTTGCTTTTCGAATACTTTCTTTTTCTTTACTTTTTTTTTAATTCTATTTCCAAAGCAAATATACATTAATAATAGTAGAATCTAAAAGATAAAAAAAAAGGGAGTTAATTTTTATATATTTTTAATTGAGTTTTAAACTTAATATAAAATTGATTAGTTAAATTAATATTATTTATATTATAATTATATTAATTAATAATATATAATATAAGCAATAAAAGGTAATAAAAAAATAGTTTCTTTTTGCCGCATTATTTAAATTAATAAAAGTTTATTAATATTAAAAAGATCTTTTTTATATAAATATTTATAAAAATAGAATTTTTAAAACAATATTAAAAACAAATAATAAATTTAGAGCAATCTTTAATAATAATTATAAATTTGATTATATTTGTATTTTGTTATATATTACAAAATACATCTAAACTAATAAACTTCTTTTTTACTTCTTTTCTTTTTTTAATAATACTTTTAAAAATTAAGGTTTTTAATATCCTTTAATTTATTATTTTACTATTATTTTTATTTTTAATCTTTTTTTTGAAATTAATTTTAAAAGTATTAGTTTTATAAATGCTTATAATTCCAATATTTTTATTTCAAAAAAGATAAAGAAATTAATATAAAACAAAAAAGTTATTAAGAAAAACAATAAATTAATATTATTGATATAAAAATCGAAGAGTAAAATGTAATATATAAACTTTAATAAAAAAAAAAGAAAGGTATTTTTTAATTTTAGTAATATTTAAATATTAATATATTAATATATATTAAAAAATATAAAACAAAAAAATATAAAATAAAAAGGTATAAAATAAAAAAATATAAAATAAAAAAAATATATATTTTAAATATAAAAATAAAAAAAAAATTATATAGATATTTAATATAGTAAATAACCTAAATTTTTTATTTTTTATTAATAAATTTATTTAAATATTTAATTGTATATTTACTTTTATTTTTAAATTTTATTATTTGTTTATTATAAAAAATATTTTATTTAGAAATTATAAACTCTTTAAAACAAGCTTATAAAAAAGAAAAAAAAGAATCTAATTTAAAATATTATTAAATTTAAGGATTAATTGTAAAATTAATATTAAAATTAAAAATATAAATAAAACATTTAATTTATTTAAAATATTTATATTTTATATATTTTATAAAATAATATATAATTAATTATTTTAATAGATTTTTTTGTATTTAATAATTATTAATTTTATATAAATAATAATAATAAATTAGATTTTAATTTTTTAAAAAGATATTGAGTTTTAAATATAATAATATTGATTCAAAGGGTATATAAAATATTATATAATAATATATAGATTAATATTATATACTAAAGTATTTTAATAATTCTTTTTTTAAAAAAAATTAAAATAAAAAATAGAATTATAAAAATAACAAATATTAGATTAATTAAATATAAAAGATTAAAAAGAATTATTTTATAAAAAAAGATTAAATTATTTAATTTTTATATTATTAAGAATATTTTTATATTTTTGCTGTATATATTTTATATAATGTTTATTAATATAATTATAAATAATATTCTTTTTTTTAATAATAATATTTTCAAATCTTTTAAAATAAAAATCTTTATTAAAAATATAGAGGGATTTAATATATTAATTAAATTGAATATAAGGTTAAAATAAAATTAATAATAAAGATAATAGTAAAAATAATAATAAAAAGAATAATAAAGAGGATAATAAAGAGAATAGTATTGAAGGAAATAGTATTAAAGAAAGTAATATTAAAGTTTTTAATAATTAAAAAATAAAAGTAATATTGTGGTTTGATTGAATAGTTAAATATAGAATATATAGATTTGAAGGAAAAGGGTAAAAAAGATAAAAGGTAGATTCTTTATTAATATTAATATTAATATTTAAAAGGTATAAAGAAAGTTTTGAATTTAAAGAATCTAATTGATTAATAAAATATCCTTTTAATTTTAAATACATTTTGAAAGAAAATAAAGAATAAAATAAAAAATAAAAAAGAAAATAAAATAAAAAATAAAATAAAAAGTTAAAAATAAATAATATTATAATATTTGAAGAATAAAACCTTTAATATTTATATTAAAAAGTTAAAAGAAAATTAATTTAAATCACCAAAATCCCTTTATTTTATTATATATACTAAATTATCATTATAAATGCATTTTGAATTATTCTATTAAGTATTAAAATAGAAATAATAAAATTAAAAAGTTATATACATAAATTTTATAACTTTTTTGAGGTTAAAGCCAAGAATATAGAATCACCTCGATTTTTTGGATACTGGGATGATGGAGGGGATATGTCGTCACATGATTAAAAAAATTGCTCTACTTCGCGACTCGAGGTTAGTTTCAACTTCGAACTTCTCGAGGTGCAAACCTCTTCTTCAATTACAACAATACCTTCAGCAAGAAGCACCGGAATCCCTCAAATCTTAGTGTCATTCTCTTGCTCCATCTCTCCCAATTGTCCACTATAGTTATTGGGTTGGGCGCGAATAATATTTACTTCATTTATAAAAGGAGAACAATAACACTAATAAGGCGCAAGGTACGGCATTCTATGTGGAACAAATTTTGTTCGGCATATCATGATATTTCAGATCAGGAAATCCGACCTGTTGTGCGGAAAATTCGAGACTTTCCGCTTCGATATCTTCACAATCTTCATCAGCTAATAAAACTCTGCACAGGATTTGAACCCATTGAATAATACTAGCAGCCCAGCCGAATTACATGGCTAGCAAAGTCGAATCTCTCACCTGTACGTGGTTCTGGCTACGAACCTGGATTTGGTTACAGGTTAATCATTTTTCAGAGCCAAGGGGGATCGCATGATCTGGAGAAGAAAATACCGTTTTGGGGTAGCTTGAGTCATCCTTTGCCAGATTCACAGTCCTGATCTCCCCTGCTGTCGCGCCACGCAGTGAGATTTTAACGGTCACATCAGAGTACAAGGGCGAACGCTTTCTTGAGAGCGCTGTTGTTGGGCTGCGACATTTAAACTTCCCGAAGCTCGTCATGTTGGCGTGCCCATGCAGACTTTCGGATTATCTGTTGTCTTTAGTCGTCAGAATACTTCGGATATCATTTCGCCTATCTCGATACACCCTTTCGCGACTGACGGGGAACTCATGAACGCCTTCCCTTGTATTAAGTCAAATTCACATACTGGCGTACTCGGACGTGATATCTTCAAAACCTTGATCCGCGCTTTTTAGACAGTAGTTATTCCCCCCACATTCCTATGAGTTATCGCCCCCTGCGGCCTTGATTCTTGGTGTCTCTCCGTGCTTTGTCGAAGGCTTCCTTAGATGGGTGTAGCCTTAGAGATTGTACATCCCCCTACTTACTTAATTTTAGGCGGGGGCTTGTGTCGGCTTCATTGCAGAACAAAATGGTGCCTATATCCTTAGATTGTCGCAAATCATCCGCATTTTCGAAAGACTATTTCCTCACCGTGTTTTCTTCACGAATTTTCATGATCCTCAACTCAGTCTACGGTATTCTTGCTCGCGACGGCATTTATCGACTAAAACCTCTCAACTGCAGAAAGCGTTTCAAATTACCCGCGTTAAATGTCGTTCGATCGTGTGTATTGAGTTAGGATGTACAATGATGACTGCGATGCTCAATATTGTGAGAGCAGAAAGCTTGTGTCAGAATCAGGAACTATTTACTCTATAATCACCCATAACACAATTATTCTTGTTTCCTCATGATTTGAGCCAGTCTCCGGAATCAAACACTACCGCACTGGTCCTGGGCATGACCCAAGTCAAAAAGGCTTATTTCCTCGGTTTACTTTTGCACAATGTTCACTTCTACGTTCGAGTGTCACTGGAAAGTGTGAGTCCTATTTTTCAGCTTCTTGCTTAAACCATACTAACATTTTTGTAGACATTGAGACGCATTGGTGTAGAGATCTATTATACCACTCTTATCTTCACCACTACTTAGGTAGAATTTACAGTTTTGTGCAGTGTCGGGTTGGGTTGGGCAAGAAAAGTTATGCGTTGAGTTGCTGGTATCAATTCTGGTCTCACATACGAATCGGGCATACTTTCTAGAAGAAGAGCACTTTCTTTTCTAAGAACAACTATCGACCTAGGAGATACGATGGTGGAAGACCCAGAGGAAGATAATAGAAGAGATCACGTGGAGCAATCAGAAATGGAGGTTATTAATCTGAGAAAGAGATTTTGACTTGATCTCTAATATTTCCCTGATCATGGAGAAGCTAGCAATGAATGCACACTCATATTCCTTCAAATTTTGAAGTTTTCTGACCCCCTTCCGCAGATTCTAACAATGGACTATGGTGACGCGGTTACATAGCACCGATGGACCGAATCGCAAAGATATCCAGTCACCTCCTAATTTTTAGGCATGGGTTTTACCTGTTTTGTTAGTGATATTTGGCACTTGCATTTCTGTTAGGATGGTCACTGGTAACGTGTCCATCGTAACACGCTAAGGGTATTAGCGCCAATCAAGGTTTATAAATAGGTAGCTTTTAGCAACCTCCAATCTTTATCTTTCTTTACTACAATAACCTGGGACAGTTGTTCCCACTATAACAATTTTCCTATTCTATTGATTCTCTTCTTCCGTACCAGGATCTGGCATTTTTTGTGTCGCCCGTCAAGCGCGGCTTCGATGGTTCACATCTAAGTTTCAGATGGAACGCTCTTCATCTGGTGGCAAGTAATCCGTCATCACTTGAAATTTTGAATTTCTTTTAGAGTTGTTCTAGCTACCGGTATATTTATCAGAGCTTCCTGCTCACTTTCTCCTATACATAAACTCCTTTCTAGCCAGTGATAAAAGCACATCCGACACGAATAAACTATCCAAGCGATTACCCCGAAAGTAAATGATGAGATTCGCAAAGAATGATCTTCATCTTTTAGATCCTTCTAGATATCTCCATCATAGAGCAATGAGGCAAACAAAGACCCGGAAAGAGCTAATTAAGGAGCGTGAACAAATTCTTTCCTGACTAGATTCAGGGCAGAACTATGTTTTCACTCTGACTCCCACTACTTTCACATTTTGTGTTTTATATGATATCTGCAATGAAGTTTAGTGGCTCTATTGTGTACCAATGCGGTTGAAAATCTTTCTGGACGGCTGAACATGTGATGTTACGTGACGGCCAAGACCCTTGGGATGCATTGGTAAATGGAATAGAGGCCCAGACTACATTTCTGCCTCGCTTTATATCGAAGACATAAACAATGTGAAAGCCTCGTCAACACGAGGTCAGCGAGGTTATTGCCGCCATTGTCCCTTAGTGACACCTTATCATTGTGCCGAGACAAGATTAATTAAAATGTAGCCGTTAATGGATGCACGAAGTTAATATCCTTAGAAGCGGGCCTGAAGTACGATACACTCATCCAATGTATATCAGAAACTAAACGACGAGAAAAAATGTACAAAGGCAGCAAGAATGTATACATGTTGATAGAATCCGCCAAATCTCCATAATAAATCTTCTCTTCTCCCATATTTTCCTAAGTTTATTTGAAGGCCATGCACTTCGAGGCCTATTAGCCGCCGATATACACCATTCACATGTATGTACTGCTTCATCTATTACTGGATATAGTAATATGCCTTTCATAGACTGCGTTTGACTCTACTTCACAGTGATTGCTGATCAAAAATGGGATCACCGGTGAATAGCAGTCCATGAATGAAGAAATGTGATTAATATGAAGTCTTTCGCTTTGACACAGAGGTTCAGAATATATTGTTGGAATATTGCATTGCTCCATGCATGATCGTGCAGAAAAAAAATTAATGTTTTGCCCACCGGCGAATGATTGTATCCCCTTCATCATCCCAATATCCAAATTCAAAGGTGAAAGTTGTAAGAAATAGAAGGCTTTTTTTAATATATTTCAATTAATAAAAAAACCATTTAATATATAATTTTAATAAGAAAATGGCTTTTTTAAGGTTATTATTTGATTTAGATTTTAAAGTTATTTAAAGTTGATATAAAAATTTTATATTCAAAATCAAGATTTTATATAATTTGCTTAATTTAACTTTAATATATACAATTATTGCTTATAATATTTTTCAAAATAAGGTTTATACAATAATATATTATATATATTATATTTCGTTTTTATATATACTTTTTTACTTAAAATATTACTTTTTGCTTTTTTCAATTGCTCTTTTTTAAATTTATAATAATAATATTACTTTTTTTTTTTTCTTTTATTTATTTTATAATATTGAGCAAAAATATATTTAATATTAGAGGGGATAAAAGTATAATATAAGATTACTTTTATAGAATAAGGTATTTGAATAAAATCTTTTAAAAAAAACTTAATCAAGTTTTTTTGAAATTTATAATAAAAGTATTTTTTTTTTACTTTTTAAGTATTTTTTTTTTTTTTGCTTTTTCTTTAATCTTATTTTTAAAATAAATATATATTAATAATAGTAGAATTTAAGAAATAAAAGAGAAGGAGAAACTAATTTCTATATATTTTTAATTAAATCTTAAATTTAGTATGAAATTAATCAATTAAATTAATATTATTTATATTATAGTTATATTAATTAATAATATATAATATAAATAGTAAAAAGTAATAAAAGAATAATTTCTTTTTGCTGTATTATTTAGGTTAGTAAGAATTTACTAGTATTAAAAAGATCTTTTTTATACAAATATTTATAAAAGCAAAATCTTTAAAACAATATCAAAAATAAATAATAAATTTAAAACAATCTTTAATAATAATTATAAATTTAATTACATTTGTATTTTATTATATATTATAAAATATATCTAAACTAATAAATCTTTTTTTTATTTTCTTTTTTTTTTTAATAATATTCTCAAAAGTTAAAGTTTTTAATATTCCTTAATTTATTATTTTATTATTATTTTTATTTTTAATTTTTTTTTTAAAATTAATTCTAAAAGTATTAACTTTATAAATATTTATAATTCTAATATTTTTATTTTAAAAAAAATAAAAAAGTTAATATAAAATAAAAAAGTTATTAAAAAAAATAATAAATTAATATTATTAATATAAAAATTGAAGAGTAAAATATAATATATAAATTTTAATAAAAGGGAAAAAAGGATATTTTTTAACTTTAGTAGTATTTAAATATTAATATATTAATATATATTAAAAAATATAAAACAAAAAGATATAGAATAAAAAGGTATAAAACAAAAAGGTATAAAATAAAAAGAATATATATTTTAAATACAAAAATAAAATAAAAAATTATATAGATATTTAATATAGTATATAGTTTAAATTTTGTATTCTTTATTAATAGATTTATTTGGATATTTAATTGTATACTTATTTTTACTTTTAAACTTTATTATTTATTTATTATAAAAGATATTTTGTTTAAAAATTATAAACTCTTTAAAATAAGCTTGTAAAAGAAAGAAAAGAAAATCTAATTTGAAATACTATTAAGTTTAAGAATCAATTATAAAATCGATATTAAAATCAAAAATATAAATAAAACGTTTAATTTGTTTAAAATGTTTATATCCTATATATTTTATAAAATAATATATAATTGATTATTTCTAATAAATCTTCTTACATTTAATAATTACTAATTCTATATAAATAATAATAACAAATTAGATTTTAATTTTTTAAAAAAATATTAAATTCTAAACGTAATGATATTGATTTAAAGGATATACAAAATATTATATAATAATATATAAATTAATATTATATATTAAAATGTTTTAATAATCCTTTTTTCAAAAAAGATTAAAATAAAAAGTAGAATTATAAGAATAATAAATATTAAATTAATTAAATATAAAAAACCAAAAAGGATTATTTTGTAAAAAAAGATTAAATTGCTTAATCTTTATATTATCAAAAATATCTTTATATTTTTGCTATATATATTTTATATAATATTTATTAATATAATTATAAACAATATTCTTTTTTTCAATAATAATATTTTTAAATTTTTTAAAATAAAAGTTTTTATTAAAAATATAGGGGGATTCGATATATTAATTAAATTGAATATAAAATTGAGATAAAGTTAATAATAAAAATAATAGTAAAGATAATAATAAAAGAAATAATGAAAAAGATAATAAAGAAAATAATGTTAAAAGAAGTAGTATTAAAAAAAGTAATATTAAAGTTTTTAGTAATTAAAAAATAAAAGCAATATTGCAATTTGATTAAATAATTAAATATAGAATTTATAAATTTAAAAAAAAAGGGTAAAAAAGATAAGGAATAGATTTTTTATTAATATTAATATTAATATCTAAAGGGTATAAAAAAAGTTTTGAATTTGAAAAATCTAATTAATTAATAGAATATCCTTCTGATTTTGAATGTATTTTAAAAGAAAATAAAAAGTAAAATAAAAAATAAAAAATAAAATAAAATAAAAAATAGAATAAAAAATTAAAAATAAATGATATTGTAATATTTGAGGAATAAAACCTTTAATATTTATATTGAAAAGTTAAAAGAAAATTAATTTAAATTATTAAAATTCTTTTATTTTATTATATATATTAAATTATTATTATAAATACGTTTTGAATTATTTTATTAAATATTAAAATAGAAGTAATAAAGTTAAAAAGTTATATATATAGATTTTATAACTTTTTTAAGATTAAAGCTAAGAATATGGAATTATCTCGATTTTTTGGATATTGGGATGATGGAGGGGATAAGTTACATACATCCATTACATCTATGGACATATTGAACACAAGGTCTTGGCATTCCCACTGTCTTGACTGTGAAGAACGGAAGACGCCATTCGTGCTAGGAGGGAATTGCAGCTTCGATGTCAAGGAAAGTTGGGAATTTAGGTAGGTGAATCATTGTCCGAAAAGAATTGAATCTAGCTGGTACGGCTCTTGACTATCATCTCATATCAAGTGACTATAACCAGATCAATGTACCGTATGTTCTAACCATAAGACGAAACGAGAAGAATTGCAAAACCAGTCCATCTCTCGGAAAGCGGGGGTAGCTGAAATGTTGTTGGAATGCCTCTTAGAGAGATTCTAGTTCCGATTCTTCCACACCTGGTTCTTCCATTCCCTATCTTTGAGCGACCTCAGTATATTCCTCCAAATTCCAATTCGTCTGCGTCTACGCCAGCTTCGGATGCTCTGGAGCTTGGTAGCCAGGCATGGACTTCAAACAGGCACCATGGAGTGTAGCATGGAAAGGGTACTTGAGTGCATCTTCGCAGATTCGAACGTGATGAAATTCCGGCGCTCGCGAAGTCACCGAAATTTATCGGCATACCATGGACTCACAACTGATTGAAATTGAATTGATTTTCTGTAATCCTTCCCACGCTGACGAGTGCTCACTGTTACATATGCAAAGCGTAAACTCCACCGATCCATCCTTCATCCTTCATCCAGCATGAAAACTTTCACCAAAACCATGCCCAGACATAAAGTCATGCTACAAACGCCCATCATGCTCCGTTTCCGCAACCAAGTGCTCCCTCCCAATCCAAAAACACCATTACCCAACCAACCTGCCTATAAAACAAAATAAATCTCTCGTCATGCTGAGCTCATTTCAGAGCTTTCCCTCAACATCCCCATTCAAATCCTCATCAACAACTGTCTCATCATCCCTATATTCCTTATATTCGATTTCTTGTACACATTTCTCATTGCACCCGGCTTCTCTCTCAAAGAATCCTCTTGGTTTTTTAACAATGAAAGCATACGTCTCATCATCCTCTAGGAAAATTTCCCCTCTTCTCGAAGTTCCTCTTCTATTCCAATATTAGCCAAATTCAGAAGTAACAATCAAAATACAAGAAAGTAAAACTCACCCAAACCTCTCCACAAACTCCAATGCACAAACCACAATCAAGAAAACCACCACGATCCCCACAACCATGAAATCATTTCTCCTTCCCATCTCCAAATGGGTCAATCGAGTTTTGTATCCTACCGCCGTTCCGGACCACATATTTGAGCTTCCACACCCCACCTTCTCTCCATGTATTCCCTTCCCATTTTCCCCCTCCCAGTATTTTCTCGCGTCTTCTTTACGCAACGAAGATAGTGCCGAAGTGGGCATACTGGGCCTCGCATCATCCTCATTACTCGTCTTGGTCAAGCTTTGCAGATACGCCGAACTGAGCGGTGTTGCCGCCAAAAGTGCTTCATCGGCAGGGATATCTTTGGAAGGAGTCGTGGGTGCGTTATCGAACGCGCCTTCTTCCGCAAAATATTCATCGTGGGAAGGAGTGGTGATGGTTGGTTTGACGAATTGTGGGAGAGGTAGTTTTTGATGGTCGGGGAAGTGTGGGTTGCGGGGATCGCTGGGTTTGGAGTGGGTGAGGGTGAGGGAGAGGGTGGGGATGACGGAGCCGAGGGGGTTGCATGGTTGGGAATGTAGACATTCTTGGGATTGAGGGATTGTTTGTGTGGAGATGGGGAATGCGGTTGAGAGTTGGAGAAAGAGGAGCAGCGAGAGGGGTGATGTTGGTCGCATTTTTGGGGTTGTATGGGTGTAAATATTGGATGATCTTTCGTCCGATTTGCGAATGGGGAAGGGAAATATATATTTCAAAATCGTGTGGATATATTTCCGTTCCTGTTTCGATTGCAATTGATATTCCGATGTTTTCGGGTTCTTGGGAGTTCGTCACACTCAAAATCTTAGGAATGCTGCAAACGTCTTGTGAATCAATATTCAATCTTCCCGAACGCAGTTTTAATAATGAGATTAATCGACGCTTCAAATACAATGAATTGCGAAGGCTGAATAAGATATAAAAGTTGAATTCAAGAGTAGAATATAAATAAGTGGTGGGGAGGGGAGGGGAGGTATAAACTTCTCACACTTAGGTCCAGAGTCGAGCGTACCATGTCATGTAACCCATCCATCCATACCTTTAACCTTTATCCACTCAAAAAAGCAATAGTTTCAACACAAACACTAGAAAATTAGCACCGTCTAAAGTACTATACATGGGGTAAAATCCTCCATTTCACGTACGACGTTTGTTTCTAGTGGGAAATCCTACAGAACGAACCATCGCATTTTGGTATTATTGAGGCAGCAAAGAAAGCTTCAGCCCTTCAGGGTCCTTTGCGCGATTTTCATGGGTACAGGGTAGGTTACATGGTAACTAATGTGGGCTGATGGGGCGCGGATGAATTGTCTTTTTAATGTGAGTGTGGTGTGTTTTAGGAAGTTCTATGCTTGAAAGGGTATAAATTGTGTCATAAATATCCATCTCATTCGCCCAAGTAGTTTTTGTAGCTCAATGGTAGCTCAATGGTAGCTAGGATCAGCATTAACCTGCGTAATCTTCTATGAGATTTGGGCTGGGTTTTGTCCGACTTGACCCTGGGCCTTAGTCCAGTGGCTTTATGGCTATGGCTTGTGTACTATTACAATAAGATGTTGAAAACAAATTCCAATAAGTGAAGATATATTCACTCTGTTAAGTTTCATTCCTATGATAGGCGGCGGATAAGACCAGATCACAGTTTACTCAACCAAAGGCGCTACAGGCGCTACTTACCCACAAACTGCAAGGAGGATGTCACTTAAATTTAAGATTCAGATCATTAGTGGATTCCATATCGAGGGGAGACCTGAGTTCTTGCCTAGTTCTTGCTCTTCCACTTTTCTTCATATCAGTGCGCTCAAAGAAATGCTTGTTTGAGGTCACTCACTGCTCCACATTGCGTTGTGTTTGATGGTTTGATCAAACAATTGAAGCATGTTTCGTATCAAAACATTGATGCTCCTACTGTAATTTGGAACAGATACCTACAACACCTCCGTATGAACGAAAGGATAAAAGCTTCAGCAACGTCTAGACTCTAGATATATCGATTTTGCTTGGCATACTACTCTAGTAGAGAGAATTAGATTTGGTGGCTGCGATCACGGAATTGAATCATGTGGTGCAATACGAGAAGATTATTGGTTATCCAATTAGAGTCCCAAAGTTTGTCATCATCTAAGCATTTAATTGCTTACCTACTTGTAGCACTTATAATACTACCCACCCTATGAATTTAGGTTAAATATTAGGCTTACATTTAACCTTTATTCATGAGGGAATATCGGCAGTATGGATACCTCACTCAATAATTGAAACAGTTTTCTATACCGAGGTTTTCAACATGGCATTTTAAACGAGTTATTCTTATCGATTGATGAAGGGGTAAATAATGCTCCTAAACATCTTGGCATCTTGGCATTTGTGCGCAGTGGGTGGACAACAGGATTCAGACATCAATAGTATAATTCGAGAGCAATCCTTCGAAATAGTAAGACCGAGAAATGAGGGAACGGTATAAATCCTATTCAAAGATGGTTTGATTCAATAGCGATGATCATGTCTTCGATACAGTATAAGTTCTGCTCGTCATAGTCAGAGAGACGATCGACAGGTACGGCTCGAGAATCCCTACATCTTTTCCGACCAAGGGATTCCGAAGACTGAGTTAATTAACCTACTACTGTCTTATATTAAACCCTATTAGGATAGGCTTGTTTGAGATCTACTAATTAGCGAAATCTAAAAAGAATTAGAATGAACTTTCTCTTTACTATAATTTATAAAGTCTTTTTAAAACAATTAAATAACTTTTTGTTGTAAAATAATAAATTTATAATTAACTTATATAATATATATTATATAGAACTTAATTTGAAATTATAAAAGAAAGTATTATATTAAATGTAAATACTTATATATAAGAGCAAAGATAATGATTAGTATAATGTCTCCCTGCTTGATCGAGTGGATTAATTAATCCAATCTTTCTACGAAGTATAAGTTAGTTGAGTTGTCGTGGCACGGGAGTCGGAAAGTCGCATTCATGTTTTCCGTCTTGGTGATGAATAGAAACCTTAATATTCTGCCGGACCTCCTACACTGTTCCTTATGAATACTGAGGGGTCTATAGACTAAGATATATACTAGCATACATTGCTACACCTCGGGCATAAAGTAAGCAACATACTCGAGTAGATATACAGTACTAGCGATGTTCTATTAGCCAATTTCTAAAAACACACCTAAAACAGTTATTTTACTATATTTTCAAAAATGAAATAATATTGATTAATGTTATTATAATTAATTGAAACTTAATATATATATTAATTCGATATTAATGAATATAAATTTTAAAGTTTTATTAATTTTATATTATTATAATATAGTTTTTTATATTGTTAAAGTTTGAATTTAAAAAAGTTCTTGATTTTCGCTTATTTTACTAGTAAAATTATACATTTTTTCGAAATTTTAAATATCTTAACTTTATACTTATATTTTATACTTAAAAAAATTCTAAAAAATATTTTATTTTATTTTTATAAAAATTCAACTAAAACTTAATATATGTACAAAATTTTAATAAATTCTAGTTATACTAGTTGCATTTTTTTATAGTTGAAAATATAGTAAAATAGCTATTTTAGGTGTGTTTTTAACATTTGGCTAATAGAAGATCACGGTTACTGTAACTCATATCTCTCAGAGGATCCACGACTACTTATTAGTCCTACCTTCCCGCTCCTTCATTATCAACTCTAACATGCCAACCTTGGGGATGCCCGTGAAAAGATCAAAGGGCGTCATATCAGCGACCTTCATCCGATCGGTAAGCGTAAAGGTAAAGCGGTAAACCAGCATGGCAATGAGGATCTGCATCTCGCAGATGGAATAACTCTGGCCGATACAGTTACGGGGCCCAACCCCAAAGGGAGAGTAAGCGCCTTTCAACTTGTCGGCCTGTGCC
Source organism: Myriosclerotinia scirpicola (assembly GCA_002162505.1). Taxonomy (NCBI): domain Eukaryota; kingdom Fungi; phylum Ascomycota; class Leotiomycetes; order Helotiales; family Sclerotiniaceae; genus Myriosclerotinia; species Myriosclerotinia scirpicola. Next base: position 185,053 of record NGKG01000021.1, on the reverse strand, counting down.
TCGGGGACAATCCAGCGGTCAGGGTGGAAAGAATAAGGTTCGGGGTAAATTGAAGGATCGAAACTAATATGTGATACACAGATCAGTAATGATTCACTATAGGGGAATCAAAATTTGAGTGAACGGCCTTACTGATGAGTGAGATTGCTCATGCTCATTTCTGTCTGTGAAGCTGTTAGCTGATTGCTTTTGTGACTTTCGGATGGGGAAGAGAGTTGAAGGAAACAATCCAGGGAGCCTTACGCCGCGAGGAACAGCCACCCCTTCTACAACCATATCGATCTCCGCAATTCGAGGCAGTGTGCCTACGATAGCTGGATGCCGTCGCAGTGTCTCATTGATCAAGGCCTGTAGGAGTGGTAGACCTCTTATGTCCTGATAATTAGGGACGCCATCCTTGGAGCTCGGTACTGTGCAGAGCTCTTCGTATAGTCTGGTCTGAAAATCGGGGATTTGGGCAAGCTCATAAAGCAGGTAGATCATGGTCGTAGCTGTGGTTCCACTGCCTGCAAAACTGTGATAGAGAAATTAGTCTTCGATTTTGGTGGGAACGCATTGGCTTTACAGCAAACCCATCACTTCCTCAGTGGCTTCGCTAAGGTTGAGGGGTCGTCCCAAAGATTCATCCTCTGTATCTACTAGCCGAGCAAGGAATGGCGTCTTATTGGGCAGAAATCGAGCTTCATCGACCTTGGACATGGTAAACTGGATGATCAAAGATTGTTAGCAAATATTCATCTCATATTCTTGGCGCCTTATCTAATGGTGAACTTCCAAACAACAATCAGGATCATCAAGCATATCCAAACAGACAACAGTTGTGCTAATGCGCTTGAAGGTGCAAACGTACCTCTTTCCATTTCAACGTTGCCTTATATGGGTCAGAGATGGCTGCAATTGGTACAAGATGACCATATTGGCGGAGGATGGGAAACGCAGCGCTCATTGGCAAACATTTGTTCGAAAGTTCCATGTAGTTGAGTACCGGGTGTGGGGTTCCTGTGCGCATCATACCTGCGTCCTCATTGAAGCACATGACATACATAGCTTCGAAAGTGAAGCCAACCCTGCAAAGAGGCCTGAGTAAGCAAAAAGAGGATTTTGACGAAGTAGTCCGTTCACAGTAGAAGAGCTTCAGTTTGACCTACATCCAGTCATATAAATCCACCACGTTTCCCTCGCTTTCCATACTGCGTCTGGCAAGTTGTTCGCCTAATTGGTTCGTCAAGTTACGTACGCCGACGAGGAAGTCCGAGAGATGACGTTGAGAGAAGCATTTGGAGACAAGCTTCTTCCGGCCGGCATATCTCTGTTTGTCACTGTAAATTTTCAAGTCAATGTTGATCTTTGGGAGCGGGGACAAGCGAAGATGGCTTGACGATGCACAAAAGACACGAGTAACATATCGACGTACACTACGGAAAAGAGATTATAATGGTGCAATAAATCTGCACTTGAGTAGAAAGTCCCTTTACGAGGGCTATCTCGTCCATGGATATAGATCTGTCTGAGTGCTGAGGGAGAGGCGAAATGCAGGCCATTGGGGCCTATGCGAACGATGGGACCTGTCAAAGTATTAGACTATTGTTTATGTAAGATTAAACAAGAACTCAATGCAAGGGTTCTCCCAAAAAAATCAGAAGCTCGACCGGCTTCTACAGGGAGCAGCTGGTGGCAAGATAAAGAATAACAAAAAGCAAGTATAGCTTGATGTTAATGAAAGACAAATGCTCGAAAAGTAAGACGTGGCATCTTACCATATTTTTGATGTGCGTCCCGGATTGTATGCGACAGCTGGAACTTTGAGCGCTGTCGTGAGACCCATAGAGAGCTGGGAAGTAGCAGTGTAAGTTCACGATACTTTGCCGGGGGGTCTGCAAATACCTGAATGCAGCCAGCCTTGGTCCAGGTACATGGCGCAAGGGGTGGAAGAAGATGTTATAGAGCGTAGAGGCGAGCAATTTCAAACTCAACAGCGCGGCGATAGTGAAGATGAGCTGAAGCACAGGAGAGAATGTGCTAAAGACTGCCGGAGAACCAATCCCGAAGGCCATGATAGGCCAGGCACGTCGTAAATGCGACTTCGTTGGGTTCTCTGATGTACGCTTCGGGTCTCCAAAGAATCACGGTCTTGGGATCTTGATAACGTAACGTGATGAGGAGATAAGTGAAAATGATAGAAAGAACAGAGCAGAGAGGATTAGCTCTCCTTGTCCCAAGAGCAAGAAATGTGATTCTAAGAGCAAGATATATGATTCTAAGAGCAAGATATATGATTCACGTACCAGTGTTCACATGGCAACTAACTCTTCGGGGAAAAGATGTCGATCGAGCTATTCCCCTAAACAGATGTTAAACAGTGGGTTTGTCTCATAATAATGACACGAATTACGTGTTCTTTACGAAAGCACATCTCTTTCTCAATTAAGCAATAGTTATACATTATAAACGTCAGTAAGGCTTAGTCGCCCACCTACAACTGGGCATAGTAGTGAGTTAGCTCTGGGGTAGATGCGGGAGTCGGGGCGGGGGACGACGGAAGGGAAAAGATGCGGGGGTATAGAGAGCATGGGGGCCCAGGGCTTCACTAGCTACTTATGTAGTGAAGATCCGGAAGAAGCAACTTAGGAATGTCTTCAAGTTCAAAAAGAATAGTCCGCATTGCTTTAGAAATTTAATTCGGAGAATGTTGCGGCTATACATTTCCGTTACATTCGGCATTCGGAAAAAGCTAATTCTCCGCACTTCAGTCCTCCAGGGTCGTCCCACCGTTTGACATTTTGCATAGGCAAAGGGATAATACAAAGTGAAGTGTTCTTCACTTCCTGATAAGAAATACCGATCATATGGTAATCGTGTCTAGAGACGGATAGGATACGGATCCCTATGTCTGACGCCATCGCTGTCGCTGTCGCCCCTCTTTTTAAGCTCTCTCCCTTATTCCTACCGGTACTACTCCTCCTGAACAAAGGTTAAATATTGGGCTTGGAGTAAGCCAAAAAAATTAACCTTCATTCTGCGGGGCGATGGTAATGTTAATTCTCCGAACGCCCAATTAGCTAATACTGTACTACAAAATTCGAAAAGTTGATATTTGTAAAGCCGATTGAGGCGGACTAGATCCTTGCATCTAAATCTGACCCCTCTCGGCCCCTTTTAATACCGTAACTTTGTTACATGGTAATCGAAATGTGAGGCCGAGGATTTTGCAGATCTCTTCCGTTGGTTCTAACTTTATAAGACCTATTATCGCTCGGCTTTTTGTTCTGGAGCTGGAATTCCACTAAAGCTGATTCAATCTTATAATACTGTCTCAAGGGGACTGTCATTTCACGGTTATCGTTTTCTCGGAGCCGATCACATTCAAGTCTCTGGTATTTCCATATCGATTAGACGGCCCGCCATCGCTGGGTATTCCTTCATCCTGTATGATCACTATCTTTGTCGGAAAATCCGCCCAATTTCTTTATAAGATCTAACAAATTTGCAACTATAGTTGGCAGGCAGCTCGTCTCAGGGGCAAAATTGTCCTGTATGATTGCTGCTGCAACCATCATAACACCCTTTGCGTGTGTAAGGCTACAACCTTGAGCTTCGATACGTCCGTTTTGGTCATGCCCGCTCTTTTTGTGATGCAGAAACGGCGAACCCTGGTTGAAGATAATGAACGATTTGGTGCTTGGACAATCATCACCGTCAAGGAAAACCGACACAGACTCGGTAGATGCAAGCTCGCTCTGACGATGAGAATCGAAGGTGATAAGTCCATACACCCAAAGAGTTAATGCTGAGAAATAGACAACAACAACATGGAACCCCCTGAGGCTATTTTGCCGAAAGTTCCTTGCTGCGCGCAGAACTTGACCAGCATGCCAGACAGCCTTTCTTGCTCCCTTGCTCTGGCACCATTCTCTGAGCGTAGGTAGTACGTCACGAGCTCCAATCTCTCCTTCTTTTCCAGCAAACAACTGGACATCATGGAGCGAGACGTCAAGCGACATCAGCAAGAATTCTGTAAGTAGTATCGCTTCGGGAGACTTCTGACCATACGTCTCGCATTTCGATCGGAGCTTGATCACCTTCTTGGATCTAATCATATTGTCAGAATTCAGAATAGATGTCAGGGTGGAAGTACAGACAGGTGCTTTCGAAAGGCATCATTAAGCAGCTCGGCATCTTGGTCTGGGGTATGGCAACCAATTTTCGCTAAAGCTGTTTGCTGCTTATGTTCCCAGACCTGAGCTGCTGTCGCGTGAAGGGCGGCGAGAAAAGAAAGATAGACATCGACTTTTGCTTCCATGTGATCTAGGACATCCACATTTGCAAATACCTCCACTAGAAGCGGAGGTGTAGCTAGCACAGATGCAGTACCCGTCATAAGTATTTGGCCCCATACCATGGAGTTTGGTGCTAGCCATAAGTCCCTCGAGCTAGGGAGTGGAATTGACATGTGTGTGTAGGATATCACAGGGTTGCTCAACAGAGCAAGCGAGGCCCGTGAGTCGTGCAGAAATGCCTGAATTGCGAGTCTAAAAGAATTTATTAGCATTTTCAGATACATGGCGGATGTAGTAGGGCCATAACCGTTTCATTGATTCCATTTTCAGCCAATGTTGCCATAAAGATTCAATGAGCTCAGCTGTAGGAGCCGTAACTATATCCACCGCCAAATGGTTTGATCTGGCAAAAGCATTCGCCTTTAACAAGAGCTTTTGTTCTAATTAGTGCAATTTTTATCAAGCGGCGGACGAGGGGATGCTCTCATACCGTATATGCTGGCTGAAGAAAACCTCCTGCAATTTCCATGGATCTTTTATAGCCAGACCACATACCAATATCGATGCATAGTAAAAATGCCTGCAAAGCCTGTAGATCACGTGTGGTGGTGTTTTCTCTTTCGAACTTAATGCCATCAGCTTTGAATCATCCAAAGCTTTTGTGGGAGATTAGGTCTATACCAACTCTGCAACAGATAGTCTCACGACTTCTTGAAATGCCATTCCCATTTTCTGAAGTGGGTCGCTGTCGGTAGCGACAGAACCTGCAGCAATGAGAGCGAGTAATAATTCTGGCCGAGCTTGTGTAGAAGAGAATAGATGTGGCTGGACTCTTGTCTCTAGACTGTCTGCCTCGGTAATGTAAAAGACTTCAATAACATTTGTAAGAAGAGCTTGTGATGGAAAAGATGTGATGTTCTGCCTTGCTGAGCATGTATTCAAGACAGCCTTGAATAATTCATCTCGGGCCGATATACTGAGCTGATGAGGTAGATATTGGGTGTGACGTGAAAGCGGAAGTGCAAGGCTTTGGGTGGCGAAGCCCTCGTTGATGCTGATGTATTTCTGTTGAGAAGCACTGTAATCGTTGTCTTTTGAAGGACTCCACTCCCTAAAATGGTTAGATTAAAAATCTCTAACAGAAGTGAGGCATACCATTGTGACTGTTGGAAAGCATCCGCTCGCAGTGCCAGTATTGACTGTGCTGGAGCCGGATTTGCTTCACTGACTTTCAGTGCTGAATGACTGGGTGGGAAGACATCGGCGGCAAGAGATTCAAGAAGCTGAAAATCTAAATCATTAAAAGAGAAGTGGAAATCTTGTACGAAGTTTGAAACATTAGGTGGAGCGACCACCTCTTGGTGAGCAGTACCATCAGCATGAGGCATCATGATGTGGTCGAAGAAAAGGGGTAGCGGTTGTGACTGATATTCAGCTATATGTTCTCTTTCTACTGACGTCTCGACAGTTCCACTGGCTATATCAGCATCTAGAGCGACAATATTTGCAGTGTCTCCAATTATCCTTTCGAAATTACGATCGCTATCTGCGGACAACACAGTCAAATTTGACTCCAGTGGAGATTTTATAGACTGTGATTCTATGGTATGTGTCTTCGAGCCTGTAGATTGCACACAGCAACCTCGCGATGAATCGGGTTTTGCGGCAGGAGGGTTGGGGCGAATGCAGACCGTGTTTCTCTTCCGACATCGCTAAGGTATACGTTTGCTGTCATTCTTCAGAGGCAATGAGGAAGACAAACTGACCTCACAAGTTTCTCCATCAGTGCATCTGGTCTTTGCTTTTACACATTCCCTACACGCTTGCGTTGTCTTCTGCTTTGACCGATCTAGGGTGCGGGCTCGATTTTGCGTGGTGTCTCGCGAGTGGCACAAGGCATGGCGGTTCAGAAGATCACTGAAATTCGATTAGCTACATGTTGATGAAAAACAGTTCATAAGTTTGAAATGCACAAGTGCCGAGATATCACCCTTTCTCAAATCCATTCACAGGGAACATTCAAAGGACGATACTCACAGTCGATTGAAACCTTTGTTGCAGGTGCCACACCGATACTGTCGTATGTTTTCGTCTGTATCATATCAATTCCGTTAGAAATCCGCCGTTCAGAAGGATACGGACAATTAGTAGCTCAACAAAAGAGACGTATGGCTCACGTGACCTCACGTGACGAATGAGATGATCAGGGCGTTCGTAAGACTTCTCACACCAGAGACATTGGTGGCGAAACCTCGTAGCCGGAGATGATCTGCGGACGTGGGGATTAGATAGCCCTTGATATCGGTATTGATCTGATGTGTGTCCTTCAATCTCGTCTGAGGTTTTGGAGAAAGCTGGGGCTGGTGGAGATCGTGTGTACATCATGTAAGAACGCGTGCTAATTATGCTTTTTGTGTTCTATGATCTGGAAATTCATGCCAGCGATTCTGTGGAGAGATGGCTTAAGGTCAATTGTGGTACGGAAATGGCAGAAGGGCGGCTGAGGTTGAAATAAAGCCGGATACAGAGCGTTAATATGTAGGTAAGGTAGTAAGTATTCCAGTCGCAATCAAGTCTAAGAAGTCCTGTCTAGACATGTTTGCAATGAGCGGGCCTCGCACCTCTTTTCTATATTTCCGTTCCCGCATCACTCATTCTTATAACTCTAATAAATTCTATTGGTCTGTCTATGAGTGGAGCAGACCCAACCAATACTTTTAAGTGAGGTCATTGGTTAAATATAACTATTGAATGGTATATTCCAATGGATTTTATTGGCCTAATTACATTCAGAATACGATTTAATAATTAACGTTTACTTATGGGGCGAGAATCATTAGTGTGTGGAACGTACCTATGATTCAATCTTTGCTTAGGGGGATAAGGGGGGAAGAAGTAGTTTGGGCTCACTCTTTACCCCACAAGTTAAGCATTCTGGGGCTGCGGAGTTACCGGATTGCGGGGTTGCGTGGCTTCAACGATCTATTACCTTTGTATTTGTTGACATACATTCTTCACAATAAAAGAGAGACTTCATATGAGTATCTCTCATCTCCCGTTGCTCATGTGTCACGTCACAAGCAGCCGGCGGAAAACAAGAAATTGCATTACCTTTGTAGACGAACTTCTCATCTACTACAATGATCTTAAAAGATTGATGCCGCGGCAAACCGTGGTCTAGTGTAAATAGACCTTTCGAATGAAAGAACACCTATATACCTTCTATAGAAGACTAACCTCACCAGTGGCTTCATCCACTAGTTTCATGGCTATGCCATGCCGTCTCATTGCCAAAACAGCTTCATTGGTTATCTTGTAACTCCAGTAGTAGTCCGAATACGTCTGTGTTGTTTTGTGATTTATCTGTTTCCCACTCGCTTTTTTCGGCGCCATCTCTCTTGTGTACTCAATGATCGTCTTCACTCTCTGGACACGTAGTGTGTCAAAGATTGCAAGCCTCTCTTCTACTTCAGCTGGCATAGCTCCTTTCAAGACAATTCTAAGTGCCTCGGCGTCTTCAATTGCCTGGCAGCCACCCTGGCCCTGATCTACAAAGATGTCAGCTTCCCCGAGCAAAATGAGCTTGATTTCAGACTTACGAGGTCCCATAGCGTGTCCAGCATCACCAATCAGAGTAAAATTGCCCTTCACCAGGGTAGGCAGTGGCTCTCGGTCTCGCAATGACCAGACCCCGGTATCTGTCGCCATAGTAAGTGCTTTCGTGACGCTCGGATGAAAGTCTGAAAACTGCTTTACCATCTCGTCCACGGTAACATTTGTACCCCACTGTTGCCGCCGCTCTCTGCTGTCCGGGAATATACACACGAAGTTCATATAATCCCAACTGGAACAAGGGTAGACAACTATTCGTCGATCCGATCCAATAAGCATGAGAACTTTCGCAGCGTCAACCAGTATGGCTGTGTCTTCATCGTTTCTTAGCTTATCACTGGGAATCATGCATCGATATGCAGAGAGCCCAGAAGAGACAGACTTGATTGGACCAAAGACTGAGCTTCCCGTGGCGGTACGTATTCCATCTGCGCCAATGATAACGTCGCCTGTGAATACTCGACCGTCTTCGGTATGAACAGTCTTACCCTCAACCTTAATGACAGTAGCGCCGAGCTCTAGGTCTGGAGGTTTTCCCAGTCCCTCGTTCGAAAGGGCTGCTCTCTTCAGTTCGCCATGAATATCCTGACGAGAAAAATACCACCACGGCTGGTTGTACTTTTTCGTTACATTCTCCATATCCCATTCAAGTAGTACAGACAAGTCTTTCCAATGAAGTTCCTGGAACTAAAGCTTCTCAGCATTACATTCTATTTATGGCAGAGGAGGCTCGAACCTTTTCTGCTTCAACGTATCGCGCCTTGATAGGGGCAAATCCAGCTCGTACCAAGCTTGACCTCAAGATTCTGGTGGCATTCATCGATAGAGTGATGGCAGCACCTAGCTCCTTGTTCAAACTCGATGCCTCGAGAATAATCACATCATGATCTTCCCTCAATAGCAAAGCAGTCGCAAGGCCTGCGATTCCGCCACCACATACAATGACCTTCAGTTTTGATTTTGATTTTGTTTCCATATCGATAGACTGCAGTGATGGAATGATTGCCTAAAATTGTCACTTCTTTGGATTTTATTTGGTAAAAATGAACATTGAAATTTCGATGAAAATCTCATATGACCGTCGTTTGTTCACAAGAGTAATATATCTTTCAAGTCGGCACCCATAAAGATGTCAACTACGAAACACTCTTGTCTCGTTCTGGGCTGAAGAATGGCAGCTTGCATAGAATTCCCCCTCCCCCACTATTTCTGATTGCACTGCATCAATCCCTGACTTTTGGCTTTCCAGGCTAGCCGCTGCTTTGGCTGTACTAAATTGGCATGTCGGCTTTTAGCTCTCAACAATCTGCCAAATTACTGCACCGACATGTAGAGGAATGACACCATTCTCGGAATTGCGGAAGAGCGAGTGAACAGTAGATAATATAGAATGAAAGAAGCTAAGAAAAGCGTATAGAACGGGCCTCGTCTACCAGTCTCTATGCTGACTCAGGGCGCAGAAGTTCCCCGCTCTGTTTCCCCCACCACCACATTTTTGTTGCGTCGCCCACTTCGGCCCCACGTTTCGTACATCGGCTGCCCTCCGAAGTCCGCGGTCTTGCATACAGTTATTTGAACGTATGATTGGAGTGGACACGAGTGAAGAATGCCTCATGGACCATCAATATTGAACTGGTCTTGAAGGCCCTACCGAATTGACTTCTTTATTCGTATCTACCTCAAGAGCTCGACGACGTCGAAATCACACACTTAAGATGGCACTTCACGTTCTACATATGCTTGAATGGAGCGAAAGATGGCACTTTACCTTATTTGCTGCAATCATTGGTTTTGTATTATGCAGGGCATTATGGACTGCTTTCAGTAACATCTTTTTGCATCCCCTGAAGAGCTTTCCAGGCCCTGCTCTGGCTAGACTCACCACATGGTGGGAGATTTATCACACGATTAAATGTGAGTAAGAAAAGTTCTAGGGACGGATGAAGCTAACAGACAAAAGGTGATCGATTCAACGTGATCCAAGAACTACACGAAAAATACGGACAAGTGGTCAGAATTGGCCCAAACCAGGTCTCTGTCGCTTCACCAGATGTTTTCCACCATGTGTTTGTGACCAAATGTAGTTCTTTCTTGAAATCAGACTTCTACTCAAGCATCCAAGCAGGCATCGGGCCCAAGTACGCTGGACTATTCAACTATACAGACCATAAACGAGCCCAGGCAGAAAGGCGGGATTTGCAGCCCATGTTCTCTCCAGCAAGCTTGAGACAGTTTGAGGCCAGGTATACCGTACTACTTGATCAGTTGATTGTTGCAATGAAGTCTGAGGAGACGGTGGATATGTTCAAGCTTTTGTAAGACATTCAGATCATAGTCTTTCTGATCTTTACATTTAACTTCGCAACAGTAAATTTCTCCTTCTAGATGCTATAGGGGACTTGGCGTTTGACAGCTCATTTAACCAGCTCGTCTCCGGCAAAGACCACCAATACGTCATCGACTTCAATAACGCCTTTATGTTGATTGGTCTTGTGAGTAGCTCCGTTTGCTGTGGTACCAAGGGCATGGGAAACTGCTAATAAACACCCAGCAAAACACATTCTCTCGGTTGCTTCCATTTATACCGTATTTACCTTTCAAAGCACTCAAAGATGCATACTTTGGGCTTCGACGTGTTTTTGAGTATTCTCAGCGTCAAGTGGAAGAATACTTGCGGCAAAATGCTTCCAAAAAGCATGGCACCTTAATGTCTGGGTTTCTTGATGCTGAAACAGGCCATCCTAAAGACGGATACAGTGCTTGGACGATAGCGCTTTCGGGATATGGATTTATGTAAGCAGGAAATTAAGCACTCCCTTCTACCATTCAATTAACACAAATAGTATCGCGGGGTCGGAAGGTTCTTCGATCACTTTGACATATATCTTATGGCTACTCATCAAGAATCCGGCAAGTGAGAAGAAGCTGCGAGAAGAGATTGCGACACTTCCCAAGGGCTATTGCAGTGCCGATCTTGCGAAGCTGCCATATCTTGATGCTTTCCTTAGAGAAACACTTAGGATTTATCCACCAGCACCATCGCCTATGCCACGGATCGTCCCTCCACAGGGATTCTCCATAGATGGAATCGATTACCCACCAAACGTAAGTCAGCTTCGATCCAAAAAGCTCAGCTCTATTATCATGATAATATATATGAGGCTGACATAAGTTTCAGACAATCATATCTGCACAGCCCTATACCATACACAGATGTGCCGAGGTCTTTGAAAATCCGAATACGTTCAATCCGGAAAGATGGCTCGAGGCTTCGGCAGCGGAGAAGGAACAGATGAACCGAGCATTCATCGCTTTCTCTGCTGGTCAACGAGGGTAAGACACATGATAACGAGGAGAAGACTGTTGACTGACTGCTTTGATAGTTGCATAGGTCGTGGATTGGCTTGGATGCATATGCAAATGGCGCTGGTCAGGGTTCTTGAAGAATTTGATAAATTGGAGTTGACTAATGGCATGACGGATGATGACATGGTACTAATTGAACGCGGCGCTTTAGCAAAACCCAAGTCAACTAAATTATGGGTCAGGTGTTATGCAAAGGAAACAAGCTAGACTGCAATTTATTTGTCGATTTAAAAAGTAGATAGGTACCAAGGTCGGTAATGATTGTTTTGTTAAAATCTTAAAAGTAGATTTGAGGTGTGGTAACTGTTACATTATTGTTCCTTGTAAGATTACAATATTAGCTTTGGTCTATACCGAGGCCGATATGGAACAAAATGCCAAAACCCTAAAAATAGATTTTGAGAATACAAATAGTAATTTGTATAGTATTTATATATCAAATCAAATAATACTTTTTTGATTTATATAACAACCAACTAATAGAATTTGATAAAACTTGTATTAAAGATTTATCCAATTGAAACAATTAATAATATTTATTTTTTAAAGTTTTAACCTTATTAATTATTAAAATATTAATTATTGAAAAGTTGAATATATTTAAAATAAATAACTTTAATTAGTTCTCGGATAAATCTAAGCTGTTCTCGAATAAATATTAATCCTTATACTAAAACCGATAATTTACTTACTTATACACATTCCTACTACTTCACATTTTAAATTAATATTTAAGATTTTTAATGAACTTCAATTTTTCAATTAACTTTATAAACTATTAAATTAATAATCAGTTTTATAAAATATAAATTTTAATATATATATAATAAATCTAATCTAAAAGATTTTATATATATAATTATAAAAGTTTTAGCCTTAATAGTTAATAACAAAAAGCTATTAATCTTACATCTTTATTTTTATATTTTATTCTCAAAATCTATTTTTGGGGTTTTGGCATTTTGTTCCATATCGGCCTCGGTATCTACTTGACTTGGCCCTGCAAGGTTTCATTGTAGGATGAGAGTTAATATTATGCTTATATGAAAGGCTTTGAATGCTGACACACAATAAGATGAGCTGATAATAGATAAATCCTTCGTGATGATTAGATGATCAATGTTCTAATTCGAGAATTATTATTGAATTTGAAGAAATACAAGGCTGACTAGCGGATTCTAGGTCTAATGAAAGTTGGATGAGAAAAGGGAATCGCTGTATACGTAAAAGATTAGCGAGATATTAATTAAGTGAATAGTTAGTTTATTTTGAAAAAAGTTAATATAGGCCTTAGTAAAGTGCTTGTGCTATTTAGAACATCATTATATGTTATTCGGTGCATCGAAGCTTAAAATGATGCTATTTCAGGCATTTACCGAAAGAAGTATAACTATCTTCTAATAAATACAAATTGTAATATTAAAGCCTTGATACGCGGTACCGTTATACTACCGTGCACTCAGTAGAACACTGGTGGTATATATGAATTGAGACATTGCAAAGAACAAATCTTTCCAAGAAATCAAAAATATTGCACAGGAACGGGCATCTATACTATATCAGTGATGATAGAAGCGGAATGCTGTCAGCTACCTGAATTTCCCGTTGAGAGAAATTTCGAGGAATAAATAACAGAATCGGAATAGATAAAGTAATGCCTGGAGGATAATGAGTTTGAATATGGTATTGAGGATTCCATTAACTATTTAAGTCGTAGTTTATTCGCTACTCTTCTGATACCTCCTTTTATTTCCGCTATCCTTTCGCTATCCTTTCG
>NGKG01000021.1:140263-171998 GCA_002162505.1 Myriosclerotinia scirpicola | reverse complement strand
ATTCAACTTCATCTTCCTCACCACACCAATCTAAATTTTGAGGTGGCAATTAAGAATCGATGGAGCAATGAAGATGGGTGGGCTGCCATGTTACTCCATAAAACGTATAACGGTTACTTGCATCACTGTGTGCAACGAATTCAAGTCATGCCAATAATTTATATGGCCGATCTACTCTCCCGTACCTCTGGAGGTCATAATCATTTACCGATAGATCTAGAGATATTTGCTAATTTGCCTAACCAAGGTACTCTAGGCGCTCTATCTGCACTTAACTTACACTAGATGAGTCGCCTAATTCGCGCAGCGCGGCTTTACTGAGTACGGTAGAACCGTACTATGATGTTTCTCTGTGTTCGTATACTTTATTGCACTTATTCTAATGAAGTAGGCTGTATTGAAAACTCTAGAGCACTACCGTACATGTTTCTTTCTTATATATAGGCCCCTAGGTTCTTCAACACCTCCCATCTTCTCACAACATCTTTCAAGATACTTCTTCCAAAACATCAAATCAATCAGACCACAGACCACTCATTACAGTTTCGATCTTCCATCACACCCACAACGATATCACGGTCAACTCTGTGCTTACTATTTCTCGATCGATAACTTTTCATCAAGGCTTTGATCTCTTCGTCCTTGATTCCTTATTACATATCAGTGGAATCCACTTATCCCAAGATATGTCTTCAAAAACCAAAACCCCGGATCGCCCAATATTTTTCAAGTTCCAAAAGACTTCTATTTGGACGTAAGTAACATCCCTCCCTTTGACATCAATATTTCTCGATTAAGTGTCATTACTTTCTTTTACCAAGGCTAACCCTCTTAGATTAAAAAACCAAATGGTCACTGTTTCCGTTGGTACAGGCGAGGAGAAAAAAGACTTCCAGGTGCACAAGGAGATTATTACCCGTTACCATGTCCCAATCTTCGGAAAGATCGAGATGGAAAAATCCGGATCCAAGGGGGTGTTTGAAGAAGACACAGAGACTTTCGTCGGCCTATTGGAATGGGCATATCACGGAAGATTCCTTGACAGTGCAAACAAGATTGATATTTTGTGGAAACTTCATTTCTTTGCAGACAAGAACGAGCTGGTCAGACTCCTCGACGTTTCGATGAATAAAATCGTCTTATTCTATAAGAACCCAAAGTCTCCCTCTTTCCCAACCCTCGAGCAGATCCAGTCCGGATACGCAAACACCAAAGAGGGATCGGGAGCACGAATATTCCTCGCCAGTTGTTATCTTAGTATCTCCAATGTCAACAACAAAAAGTTCGACACTAAGATTACATGTAGCGACGAAGACATGGCAGAAACGGCCGTCAAGACCGATGGACTCATGTTGGATATCTTCAAATTCACCAGAAAAAAGGACCGTCCTTATAATATGGAGTGGGATCCCCGTCTAGCCAATCTCTGTTTATACCATCTTCATGCAATTGGCGAGAAATGTCCTAGATGGCGTGAAAGTCTTCCTAAGACTAATTGAAGGCACAGGAAGATGGGTAGAGGGGAGAGGGGAGAGTAAGGATCACTACCTCTACGGAATGAGTTAGTCTTTTCTCGGGGGTGAGTTGTGGAGGGTCAGACAGTGGTCAGAATGTCGGCAGTGGATTATTCGATGGTTGGGATACTTAGTTAAGTGCGATTCCTTTTAGGGTGGATGCAATGGCAAACCTTCGGGGCTTTCTTTTCTTTTTGATTTTGGCGTGGGGGTAAATATGACCTCTAATACATATAAAATCGACTATATAGTAGTTGATAGGGGTGCAGAAGATACAATAGTTGATACTCATGAATCGAATGTTATTCTGACCGCATGAACTGAACTAAAAGGCAATGTGAATCTGGACAGATAGTTCCCTCGTCGTTTCTCCTACTGTAAGACTTCCAACTTTTCATAGGTCAAATTATCTGTTCAATATTGCAATTGCCTTTAGCCGTCCTAGATTTTACTCACATCGAAGATCTTCACTCCACTGGTTGGTATCAGGCAGTCACTTCCCATTTCATGTGGGTGACGTCTTTTTGTTGTGAAACATGAACTCCCATCACCCCTTTCTATTTTACCGATCTCCAATCTAGTTTCTGTCCACAAATCCTTTCTTTTTTCCCCTTCCTCTCTTCCTCTGATTTCTACGGATAACTAGCAGACGCTTCCTCTCCATACGGTCCTCATCGCGAGCCCCCTTTGAGATATCAAGGTGTTATATCTCAGTCTTCTATAGTAATTGGGGACACATAGCTGCCAGGTATCAGGCTCTGTACATGCATCCCGCCTAGTACTTTCTCTAACTTGTGTATCAAAGTTGAATTTGAATAGGTAATAGATTCAATGATTGCTCACGCAAATGACCTTGCCAGGCTTAGAATGGATCGAAAATAATAGTCTTTGGCGAGCATGTCTTTCATCCAAAATATTCTAAATTTCTTCCAATATGGCTCTTGGGACGGTTTTAGTCGCGCTTAAGTCATACACGACGAACAGCCTCATATGCTCAATACAGCAGTATTTTAAAGAAATTCATGTGTCAAGTACGGTCGAATCGTACTGTAAAGTTCCTCTGCCGCCGGGACGTGATGGCCATGATATGGCTGTACCGAAAATTCTCAAGTTGTACTACAGCTACAGTACATACTCCATCTCTTATATATAGGCTCCTCAGCACCTCCATCCTCCCCACACAACATCTTCCTAGATAATTCTCACAACTCAACTCCAAAAATCCAAACTCCAAAACTAAACTCTTCATCTACCCGATTAAAATCTTGATCAAGACTTCGTCGATCTTTCACCAAATCAAAACATCAACTTTAGCTTCATTAACACATATTGTCACCATGTCTCCATCAAACCAACCAATTCTCAAGTGCTTCGACTGGCAAGCAGCCGATCCTCTATTCACCTCACCAGCTTCCGCTCCGTAAGTGATATCCTCAAACAAATCTTCATCTCGTCCTTGAAGCTAACATAAACTCTTAGTAAGGATCATCCCATGGTGAAGGTGATTGTTAGCAAGAATGGCCAGGAGCAAGAGTTCCTCATTCACAAGGAAATGGTCACTGTACACAAACCCAAGTTTTTTACCACAATCCTGGGACCTGTAGGAGAGTCCGATATATTCAAAATCGAAGAGGATCCAGAAGTCTTTTTTGGTTTGTTACAATATGCCTATCGCGGAAGATTCTGGCACCCTTCGACGGTCAATGATATCAAAAATCTATGGAACATTTACATCTATGCGGAGAAGAAAGATATGAAATACCTGCAGGATATCATGATGAATAGGATCACTGCATTTTACTACCGAACCAAGACCTTCCCATCTATGGACACCATCGTATATGTTTATGGACAAACCCAGGCCGAGTCGGCGATCAATCCTCCCTCTATGGCTCGCCGTTTTCTCTCCCGCTGCCACCTTTCCATTTCAATCAACTGTACCTTCGGTGTGAAATATGTGGAATCCACTGAGCGTATTGCCGAAGTCCTTTTGAAAACCGAAGGCCTTCTGTTCGATACTTTGGCGGCCACACGTAAGCCAGAGGGGATCCCGTGGAAGGTGGATTTGGATCCTAGAAAGGCCAAATCGTGTGATTATCATCAACATAAGTGGAATGAGAAGTGTCCTAATATTAAGGAGACACCTTTCGATAGCGAGACGGATAATTGAATGGCTGGAGCGGGAGATGGCAGTGGGGGACACTGAGGAATGGAGGACGAATATCTTGATGAGAGCGTGAGTGATAGGGAATTCACTCGAATGATTGTGTATATAAGTGCTGGGCGGGTACTATATCTATGGTGGTAGAGCTCGCTGTTCTCATAGATTTTCAAGTCAAGTGTACTATCAACAGAGACACGAGTAGCTTCATATTTCAACGAATCAATAAGCAAAGTAATTCCCGCGTTTCATCGATAGCTTTGCGAGGCCAAATTAAATTTCTGCATCTTAAAGACTGTGTAATGTCCAACGTTTCTATAACGGTTTGCGCGACAGGGAAAATAAAGTTCAAGTACCAAACCATACAGAACAATCACGATCCCTTGTCCGTAACCCCCCAGATCTCATCCCGAGGATCAACAAACTGTTTACAGTTCATGCAATGAGTCTGACTATCCCCATGTTTCACACATCCAAGGCTACTATTCTTGACGTTATGTTGAAGATTCAATTCCACTCTACGACCAAGAAACGGAGCAGCCACGATAGACCTAACCGCATGCCAGTGTTCCAAAAGTTCCTTCATTTCCTTCTCATCCGTCTCCCATTTCCTCTCTCGCATCGTGTCGGACACCCCCGTCTTCCTATTTCCTCTTCTCTGCGTTGTCCCTTCCAGGACACGTAAACTTTTCATGATGTGCATTCTTTTGTGTTTTCCACGATTAATATGAGCGGAATTTTGGCTCGTCTGATTCGTGACCGGCATTTTTGTCTCGCTTTATGGACGCCGCTGGATGTGCTGGATGTGATGATTGCTAGGAATTGTGGATGTAAATATTTGACAGTTACTTATGATCAACAAGTGACACTGATTGGTAGTTGGGCAATGCCAATTAGTTTATGTTACCACTAGGTAAACGGATCGAAGTGTTAGTATGATCACTATGCTCCAGTTATGAAATTTTTTCAAATCAAAATCTTGAAGGGGCCCAAGGTCAGGCCACATCAAGTTCACATTAAGCAGCCTCTCTAGATTTTATATCAAGTCGGTCTGTTGGCAAAGAAATGGGCATGTAAATAGGCCCATGTCCAGATCGTTTGATTAGACACCTGGATGCAAGATCCGACGAGACTCATCCGCCACAAAAAGAGAAAGAACCCCTTAAAGTATAAATGGCGGACAAGTTGCTGCAATAATAACACTAGATCGACTTCAATATTTTCACTTATATAATTCCATGGGCTGAAGGCCTGAAGCAAACCCCTTAAAGATGACGAGTTTTTTTTTTAAATGTAATTTGATATTTAGGGCTTATTCTCTTCGACGGTCTTCTTCTCCGCCTCTGGGTGCTCCTTCTCGTAAATCCAATCGTTCAAGCCTTTAAGATTTCTATTGAATTATTAGGAAGTATTTCTTTGGATAGGAACAGCAAACAAACCTTGCGATCTCGATAGCATAGAACTGCATTCTAGGGACTGTGCACAGCGATCGTTAGCCCCATCATCCCCATCATCCCCATAATCCCCATAGCCTCCATGAAAGCATACCAAAAATGGTTGTATCCTGTTCATATTCAAATTTTGGATTCGATCTCAACATAGTTCCAAAATTATAATCATCAACCTTCTTCTCATACGTCATCAAGAAGTTTCTCCATCTCTCCTTTCCAGCCTTGCTCTTCATTTCGTCCTCATTGATGGTAGCAGCTGGGTCGAAATCTGGGAAATCCTTCATCAAATGCTCATATATCTCTTTATCGATCTTTGTGAGTCTCAGGGAGGATCCGCGGACTTTCTCGAGGATTGCCCAATAGGTGGACATATGTTGAACGGCTAAATGAGGGGTCAATGGCGGGGATAATAGGTTAGAGACTTTGGAGCTATGCGAACCTTTGACTGCGAATTGCTTCTCAATCTGATTTAATGTCAGTATCGTGAACAAAGAAATCTATGCACAGAGCTATGCGCGCATAGGATAAAGGATAACTTACATCTTCAAAGTTGTCTGCCTTTTCGGCATCAAACTTGGCTGGTGGTGCACTCATGTTGGTGAATTTAGTAGAATATCTGAGAGTATGGTTTCAATCTTATGTATGTGATAAAGACAAGTCCTAGTCCTAAGAATATGCGCGGAGGTTCTGATGAGAGTTGTTCGTGTTTGGTGGGAAGAGGAGAAATGGTTATCAAAAAATTGATTATGACGAAGGCGGGGTTCGGAAGGACTTTCTTCCGACATCCGTCGCAACATCGCACGGGTGACATCACAACTTCACAATTCACAAGCTTCACACAACATGTCGACGATTATATATATATATATATATACATCATAGATTCATTACTTGATACTATGTGTTTTCGGAGACTACCAAGTACTTTCTCGGGGTTCTTTCAGTATGATACTTTCATCTTATACTTACCCGCGGAGAACCAGGGGCTTGACGAACTTAGTCAAGCACCCCCTTTCGGTAGGAGATTCATGAAGCTATCATTGTCATGCGATGAATCTTACCTTATGCTAATATCTACTCATCGGTCTAGAATGTCTTCGCCGACTACTCATCAGTTGATCCCCTGAGTTTATATCACAGGACTAAAGTTGAGAAAACATTGTGCATTTTTGGTGCAGATCAATGTTGTGAATGGATTAAGGAGGGACTTGCAATGAATAAACACCTGTCATAAAGGTTATGAATTCCTCAAATGCCCCTGATTCATACCCTGAACTTATAAAGAGTACTACCTATGGAGTTTCTCTCTTCTAGAATTTCTTTGGGTGAATGGAAGCCAAGTGATGATTCCATTATCTCCCTCCCCCCGGCTGTCCATAAGGCTTAGGAGTCGTTCTGTTGTTATACTATGATATCTGAAGACATTAATAGCTTAGTGGACTTTAAAGCATATGTTGATTTCACTATAGACCTTGGAAGTAGATGTAAGCAATGTGCTGTTCAATTTTGTCTTTAAGGCTGTAACACAAACTTCATTCAAGCTGGAGACAAACTTTACTATCCTCACTTTAACACTCATAGTCTCTTCATAGTCTCTTCATAGCCTTGCCAATATAACTCGGCTAAGAAAGTCTCGAATCATATCAAATCAGATAAACAATTATATTCACATTTTAACCGATCTCGCACTTTTTCCACCGCTTTCTTTCGACAAACCATTTAAATTGAGTTGACTTTGAAGACTTTGAGAATCATGGACTTTACAGTCAATATGGGCTCTGGCTCTGGAACCAAGAAGTGTAAGCTCTGTTTTTTATTATTAATCTTGTTGCCAGAATTGTGCTAACAATAATAACAGTGTCCTTGCGAAGGTCAATTGTAGGGTCAATCAAACGATCTTTATCACCCCTCTCAAAAAAATCCGACTCCCCAACTTCATCTCAGACCAGTCGTGGTTCTTCTGAGTTAGCTCGAGATAATACACCTGCGCTGAAAGATCAATATCTACCAACTCGTTCCCTATCCTCATCCAGCAGATTCAAGAAGTCCAACTCTCTTGCTCCCAACAATCTGGTTGTCGCTGAATCTCCCGAAAATCAATCTTCGCACAAAAATCAATTGCCTTCGAATCATGTTACACCTAAAACTAGCAAAATTCCGAGATCCACCTTCCCTTCTCCTAAGATTGGGGTATCTATGCAATCTATGCAATCTATGCAAGATATTCCACTACCAAAGAAAACAATTTCAAACCGTGCAGCATCCAAGGCCAGTAAACTTAGGAAATCACTTTCTACTTCTTTTTGCATCGATAACAAAATTTCCTTCCAAGAACTTAAGGATATAGGAGCAAAAGAAAACAGTGTGGTCTTTCCAATCCAAACAACATCTTCAGCTAGCCCCTGCCTTCCTGACGAACTTCCCTCTACCTCAACATCTCATAATAATATATCTTCCATTCTGTCGACACAGGAATCGCAAAATGATAATGTATCACTTCCAGCTCAAGCATCATCTACATCCGGTACAAATAATCAAGCAACTCCAAAGTCCGAACCATCAACTCCACCTACAAATAGATCATCAATAGTTTCATTCCAAATCTCTGAAGGTGTTCAAATTCATCCCACGCAAGACGATGTGGTATTAACGGTTCAACCTCCATCAAATTCAAGCAAATCAAATCGCTCAAGTTGGTTGTCAGTGACTCGTACCTCTTCTACCAAGAGCCGAAAACAATCTCAACCTACAACATTACAGCGCTTGGCATTAGGTGCCGCTAGAGAAACCTCATCCCCTCAACGACAATATGAAACGCCTACTGCAAAAGAAACAACCCTTCCTTGGGATCCTCCTTTCAACAGAAACTGGGACCTTAAGGCTGACGATGGCATTCCTAGTGATTCAGATGAGCTTTTCGAGCAATGTCTTCCACCACGGCTGAAGAAAAATTCCTCGCCATTATTTAATCTACCCATCAAAGTCCGTCGTAAAATATATTCTTACTGTCTGACTAGTAGCAAAGATATCACGGTATCCCTATCGCCTCATTTCGCTACAAAAAATTGCTACTATGACCATTACTTCACTTCACCATGGACTATTCTTGGACCCGTCGCAGGTGGGTTGGCATCTTTCGGTCTTATACGAGATGAATTGATGACTTATTTCTGGACCGAGTATCACTTTCATGTTACGTTGACACCATTTTGTAATCCTGTTTTCACTCCACTTTCGAGTATTTGGTTGCCAAAGTTCCTGGATAGAATACAGCACCTTGCAATCGAAATTGATCTTACCAGATTCGGTTGCAACGCCCTCAAATTTGCTAGAACACATGGTTACAACATGGAAAAAATGGAAAGTAATCTCTTTGCTATTGTCGAAGGTTTGGTAGGGCGACGTGGAAAAATGGCCGAGCTCGTTGTATTGTGTCGACGTTTCAATGGCAATCGGCGATTTGATGAAAATGATCCCACTTGGAAAGCAGGTGATACTTTTGGTGGGTCTACCATTCATCATGGACTAAATGTTCACTTCGCTCACTGCTAATAAATGTACCAGAATATTGCCCAAAGGAAGCTATGCAGTTCTGTGATGCGATTATAAACCTTCGTGGGATTGCCAAGTCAGTCAGAATAGCTGGATTTCCTTTAGGTTATACCAAAACCTTACTGAAATCTATGTTCGGTCAAGGTGACGAGTTATGCCAATGTACTGTCCCAGAAATATCTGCTTGGCCACCACTCCCTCAATTATATCGGGGGCCAAGACATGCACCAAACCTATACGCGGCTTCTCTGGCTCCAATGTCACCAGAACTCTCCGATTATCGAGAGGGACTTAGGACTGAATGGGTCTACGCGACATCAGTGCATTCTGTTGGAAGCCCTGAGGATAACGACGAGAGTCCCGCGAGACCAGATACTTCGCTCTCTGTTACGACAGTTGGTGACCATGTTAACTTATATCAAGATCTTTCATCACCAATTACTTCACCCGATACACCTCATGGCTCTGTGGAACCTTTAACGGACTTAATCGAGACTCCTACGAGCAATGCTACGGTGACATACCAGGTAATGGCAGCAGAAGATCGTAACAATTCGAAACAACATACAGAAAAGCTCAATCCACGGAATTCCAGAGATTTCAGCCCAGGTGAATTCTTTCATCAACCAAGAAATGAGTCAGAACTCGACTATTTTAGTCAAGGACAACAGATTTCGGGCACTGAAATGAAGAATCCAATACACCAAGTGTCAAATGATAATTGGATTGGTCAAAAACCAGTCCAAACTCCTCCATCTGTAGCAGGTAGTCATCGATCAACTTCCAGTGAGAAAGAGAAGCCTGTACCGAAAATCCCAAACCCGTCGAGCAAAAGAAGATCACAATTTAGTGAAAGACAAATGCCGGATATCCCCGAGAGTCCTATTCACCTTCGCACTTCAACCCCAGCAATCAGAGAAGGCACACTCAAGGCAACCAGTGATGCTCACAAGCCTCGCATACACGCTCATATTAAAAAGTCCACATCAGAAAGTGTTGAGAGCTCTACCACTCACCCATTGCTCCCAACGCCATCGCAAACTTCCGAACACGAGAGTCCTGAAAGTGATCATGACAGAACTATCGTTCGCACCCCCTCAAGGAAATCCAGATCAAAGGTATCGGAAGATTCCAACAACAGTAGTCTGCCTCGCTCTGCTCTGCATAATTCTGATCATGACAAGAAACAATTGGTCGAAAATTCCATCGACCGAAGCCGCCCTCGCACCCCTTCTCCAAAATCAAGACCAAAAGCAGTAACAACGACATCTCCCAATACACTAAACAAGATCAATGAACAGGACCCCAAATATCTCGCCAGTCTTCAACCTTTTCGATCCGCTTCTAATTCAGCTGAAAGTGTTATCAGAGCACCACCACCAATTCATAGACCGACTTCCTATGGAAATCCAAATACTCGTTCGGGTATGACTCCTACCTCGGCCCCACAAAGAAGTTTTACGAGTACGGAACAGACGAAGAGGAGTGAGACGGGGCAGAGTGGTGAATCTGGGGAATCGAGTTCGAAGAAATCGAGGTTTGCATCTTTGTTTCGACGAAGCAATTGAGTTGGGGATGATTCTTACGATTCTTTTTATACTTGGCAAAACAAAAAAGTGAACGAATGGTACTCTGGGAATGGTTTACACGTTTATTTACAACGGTGGTGGAATGTTTGTGGTTAGATAAAAGGCTAGTGAAATATCATAAGTTCATAACGTTACCCGTGAGATCTTTACCTATGCAGTATTGTATTTGCATCTTTCTTTCCTGGGCCAATAATAGTATAACTATAACATATCTGAATGAAACAACGTTTACACCCGTTTGCAATCCAGCGATCCAAATCATCATCCACCACGGGGCAATCCTTCGTATATGATATCCTGCCCGCCGATGCATGGATTATTGCACAATCTTTCGGTTCTTCTGATACGTTAGTATGGATATCTTTCCTTTATTATTTTGGTGTTTCCTTTCTTACAGTATGAACAAATCATCCCATGTTAAATTTTTTCCTTAGATTGAGCTGGAGCTTGGAGAATCGAGATCTTCCTCTGCTTCGTTATCAAATATCAACGCACTCAGATGCTAGTCCTGCAAGGGGTAAGAGACATGAACGAATAACCCTTACCTCGCTGTCCAATTGCAATGCAACACTAGATTATTTCCTTGCCTGAGGGTTAGGGGTCTGGTAGCTTGGATTATCTTTCGGTTCTGACGACATCGTGCCGATTCGTGCGGAATATCGGCGTTCATAGAGTAGGTACTTGAGGAATGAATATGTTGAGTTACTGTAGTGTCAACAGAGATTTTTCATTAAGATGTATCTACTTCTTGAAAGCAACCACAAGGTAGAGGCAAGCAAAATGAGAGTATTATCCTAATGTGCTGTTCATAGTGTGAAAGAGTCATGCGAGATACATATATTTCGATAGTATACTGGGAGGAGATAATAAAGATTAAAGATTTAATAGTAATGTATGAAAAATTAACAAAAATTATTAACAACAAATAGTTTGAAAGTAGGTTAGATGAGATAATAGTATAATTCGATAGCAAGTATAAGTTTAGGATTTCAGCGAGTTTATATCTGGTGAACTTGTAGTTATATGATTGTAAATTAAACTATTTTAAGTACATTGAAAACACGTGCTTTCCCACAATAGACTTCTTGTAGTCAAACATAGTCAAGCAGGGCTGTCTCTTCCTGGTTGTCGTTCGTGACTCCAAGTTGAAGGTTGTTTTTGCTCACTGTTAATCATTTGAAGACTAATTTATAGAAACTATTTCGGGGATGTTGAGCTTAAATTTTCTACTGCCTGAGCTCTGCGCTTGATCTACAGGCTCCGGTTCTGGTGTTGTGAAGCAGAGAATCGCATATATATATATATTTCTGGGGGAGATATATAAAGGGCATGCTCTATGGATATGAAGGCTTCACAATATAAAATCGCCTAGAATTATCATACAAGGGGCAATGCAGAATGACGGTACATTCTCAAGATTATGAAGCTGGCCATCATGCAAATAACCAAGTCCTGCATCCCTTTGAGCAAATCCAGACCAAGAAGCCTTTTATACATTTTCGACAACAAACCAAACTCAAAACTCGACAGTGAGACTGGCAAGATGAAAAGAAGATGTAAATTTTTAATCGAATGACAGTAGGAGGCAAGTGAAGCCTAAGTCTACGAACGAGGTTATGTGATATCTCAATTACGAAATGTAAGAGGCCGGTATGTGCATTGATATGCTACACTCACACCTGGATTGTGTATCTTGCAAAGTATGAGTTTGAACGGAAGTCTTGCTGTTTCTGTATCGGCATACATGAGGGTGTGTTGCATCAAACGCCGTATGTCATATAGAATGAAACTTGCTAGAGATAATTAACCACGATACTAAAGCAGAGGCATCATTTCAAGAGCTACGTATTATCACCAGACTATTCTACGCTTTCGAACTTTCAAACAAAATCGAGAGAGATTCAAACACGCATTTGAAATCCTCAACTTGTGCCTAGGGTTCCCCGATGCAGGAAATCAACCATGTCGTCAATTAAAGTTGTTGCTTTTACTATTATGGTGGTAATCACCACCACATACCTTGGGCATACTGCGACGATACGAAGGAAACGCCGGGCAGAAGCAACGCGCCTCTATGGCTGTCAACCAACTCTCAGAGTGTCTAGTTTTGACCCATTCCTCGGAATTGACACATTTGTTAGTATTCGAAAGGCCGACGCTGCAGGACGCCGCTCAGAAGCATATAAGGCCTTCACAAAATCTATGGCCAACCTTCTTGGTGAAGATGCTGGGTGTTGACTCGCTCCAAAAATCGCAACCAGAGAACATCCAGGCAATTTGTACATCGGCGTTCAATGATTTTGGTGTTGGTCCGATAAGAGGGACAATTTGAGCTCCGTTCCTCGGTCGTGGGATCTTCACAGAGGATGGTGAATTTTGGAAGCATTCACGTTCGCTTGTCCGGCCAACTTTCAGCAGAGCTGAGGAGATCGCCAATCTCGATTCCTTTGAACGCCTTGTTGCTCGTTTCATGACAAATCTTCCCAAAGATGGCTCTACATTTGATATGCTTCCTTTATCTAAAAAGCTGGTCAGTCTACTAATTTTTCGAAGTATCTTTTTATGTATGTGATTAACGGTATTTCTAGTTTTTTGACACATCCGCGGAATTCTTATTCGGTGGATCAACGGAATACCTCAACCCTGAGAACCCATCTGAGACAGAAGAATTTATAAAGGCATTCGATCGATCTCTTCTGGGATTAGCACTACTTCTCATCTTCGGACCATTCAGATGGCCCCTGTATTTTGACCCATACTGGAAAGCTGCCTACACCAAAGTGCATGCCTTTGTCGACAGACATGTACAGCGCGCTGTAGAAAAGCAAGAAAAACCCCAAGCTGAACCTTCCGGTCCTAAGAAGTACGTTCTCCTGGAAGAATCTGGAAAAGAAACGCAAGACCTCTATGATCTTCGAATGCAAATCCTGAACGTATTCTTCCCAGCTAGAGACACTGCTGCCATTGCGTTCGCAAATATTATATTTAATCTTGCTCGTCATTTTGACGAATGGAAAAGACTCAAAACAGAAGTTGCCGCAATAAATCCCGAGCAGAAGTTGATATTCGAGTTTTTTTGATCACCGAAAGTCACCAAAGCTATCATTAATGAATCCCTTCGCTTAAATCCGGCCGCTTCGAGGCTTTGGCAACTTGCAAGATATCTTTGCGTGATGCCGTCTTGCCAAAGGGTGGAAGGGTGAATGGCCAATCACCAATCTTTATACACAAAGGCACAATGGTTGAAATGGATGTATATACTGTTCAACGCGACCCAGAGATATGGGGTAGTGACGCGGACGAGTCTAAACCAGAAAGATGGTTGGATCCAAAGCGGACGCTGTGGGAAGCTAAGTGGCAGTACCAACAATTTCTTGGGGGCATTAGAATGTGCCCTGCTCAGAACCAAGTTTTGATTCAACTATCTTACCTTCTTGTAAGGTTTGCTCAGGAGGTGAAGTCAATTCACAACAGGGACAGTGTTATGGAGTATCTTGAGATCATTACTATGACCGTGGAAAGTAAGAACGGCGTCAAGATTGCAGTCGAACTCGAATGAGGATATCGGTCACGAGTGATTTTCAATTGGCCGTTGTTCGATAAAATAATCAAATCCTTGTGCTGCACGTAGAAAATTTAGACATTATAAGATGCCGGGCAGTATGATTACAAGCACCAACAGGATATCTCATCAATATCAATCTATGTGTTATTCAGCGGCTTCTAAACTGTGAACCTCATGTTGAACTCTAAGTGAAAGTATATCTTTAGCATTGATAATCTCAGTGATCAAGATACTGATACCTTGTATCTTTCAGAAACCATATATGAAAATCATCTTCTCTGCGCATCGGATGTAATGATGCAGTACCTTGTGACTATAGGACTTCTTTTCCACAGCCTTATATTCTGAGCTATATTGAGTGCAAATTGTGCCTCTAACACCCACCAAAATCGGTCTCTCAATTCCCGGCAAATCCCATTCTATGCCATAGCCCAGAATTAGCATCCTAAAAAGAAGCTTAACTTTACGCAACGCATAGAACCGCCCGGGCATGCATGTTTACCATAGCCAAATCTATCCGAATTTAAGCATTACACATGCTGCAAAGGTGGAGTGGTGAAGTAGACTTACGCAAGATTTTTCGGGGGTAGGAAAGACGCTGCTGAAGATTCTTCATTCTTGTCGAATGGTTTTCTTCGTCCATCCATATAATGAAAGCGAACTTCCATCATTTCTAGAAAAAGACAACTCTCCCCCTCCCCCCAACATGCAGATTATTCACCATGTATGTATAAACCCCCCAAAACCCCTATATTCTCAAAATATAATTTCCCAACCAGAAATCTACAGCTAGAAAGAAATAGATATAAGCACTCAACAACCCCAATCCACACCCCTCAAAAAGCCATCCATTGCATCATCTACCTACCCAAAAGCGCGCAAGCTAACCTTACCTACCCAGGTAGGTACATACATCACCCAACGCTAATTGTGGGGTTCAATAAGGCTTAGAGGGGTCGACTGTCTATATTTAGCATAGATACCTAGGTACCTAGTGTAAGATCATACATAAATGACGATCAACGAAAACAATCTAAACATCGTTTCAAACTTTCTATTTATCGCGAATCATTGCCAAGGATCGACGGTGATGATGATGATGAAGATGATTGATGATTGATGATTGATGATTGATGATTGATGATTGATGATCAATGTATAACAATAGGTGAATCAAAATTGACGTGGAGTATTATTCGTCATGGGCTCATGACGAAGTTGACAGTTGAACTTTAAGTTCTTTTTTCTTCAGCTTTTCTCGGGGGAATCTATATGTATTGTCGATTATCGGTATACAATTGGAAATTGAGAAGTCAGAACTGCGATGACTACTTAGATCATCATATACACAATTTAGGGCCACGAAGGAAGGGGTGGGTGTACAGTATGAGAGAAGCAAAGTGAATATATGGAGGTATAATTTTTTTGGCGCTATCTTTGAATTTATGAAAGTTGTACAAAAGGAATAATCCAGCTCCACGTCCAGTAAAATTTGGCACACTAGGACATTGCCTGCCGCAGTGCATATAATTCTGTGCCATACCCGTCTTCTGAGTACCATCCCTATCCTCCAAATTGCAAGGACCGAGACAGCTTTATCGCAGCCCGTAATATTCTTCGCAATAATGTTTAAGAATGCCCTGTCATCCCTAATCCTAGAATCTTCCTTTCCTTCCTATTTTATCGCTATACCCTCAGCACGGAATTCGAGCAGCACAAGATCTCGGATCCTGTAGTTGTCAAATGTATACAGCAGTTGTTTATTGATGGTAAAAAGAGATGATATATAACACCGTGTGGGTCATGATAACTCAGCTAAGGGGTTTCAAAATCGTAGTTGTGAAAGCTTCCTCGTTCGAGTGAGTTTTTCAACTTCAAATGTTGATTTTGGCGTCGAGTGCTGGATATAGAGGCGATATGACACGATTGGAGCCACGAAGCGCCATGGGTGGGGCAAGGGTGAAAGCATTCAATGCCCTAATCGGCGCAAATGATATCTGCATTATTCTCATACCGAGACCGTTCAAAGGCAATAAGAATGAGAGTAGACCAGTTCCAAAACAAACATTCCCACACCTACAGATGAGGTCTTTTGAGGCGATGGCAACCTGGCTATCATATCGACCACTGTAGGTTTTTGGTTTGAGCCTCACGCTCTTCGAGGCCGCAGCCCGATACTGGATCACTCCATGTTGATTTGTGTATAGCAGTGTTATTAGTCCACTTTCTTGAAGACACATTTTAGGCCGATGAGCGAATCAAGTGTTATGATTATGGCAAGTCGCTTTTGCCTGGCACCGAGAACATCGCAGAGTCGAGGAATCCATGGCCAGATATAAACTTTGAGTGGATAATCGCGTTCCCATCCATTCCTCAAATCCAAAGCTATAACACCACTCCTAGGTATCATGTATATAGCTCGACATCAACCCTTTCGCAGAAGCATGAGCACTCATCCCTATCTAGAATCGAATACAAAATCCCCTTATTCTCAAGCCCATTCAGGAGCCCTCTGCATTTCCAGATCCCTCAGTGTTGGTAACGCTCTAACCGTCGTCCAAATCTTGATCAAAACCGATACGATAATCAAGAATGCCACGAGCATCAGAATTCCGGAATTGATGACGAACAAGCCGGGAATGATATCGATATCATCCATTTTTGCTGGTGGTTGTGATGATAATTTTGAGAGTGTACTGTTTCTCAGGAGGTTCAATGAGCGGTAAAAGTGCGAGGTAGATGATTCTTTATTTTCTTTGTCTTGTCACAATGTCGTTGAATAATTTGTGCGAATGAAAGAAGTCGAAAGTGACTAGTAATTAACGACGTACAGAAATGAAGAATATGAAAGGTCGTTTTGAAAACGATGGACGAATCCTTAAGTATAACCCAATGATGTTGTAATAGTGGATCTCATCATTCGCACTTGCCAATATCTCGAAGGAATTTCAATTAATATGGACAGTTTTGCCCTGCCCCAGCGCTATACATACCAAAAATGGGCATGTTTGAAGTTGAAGCCATTCCCCGAGTACTGGGACAGTCTCACCCATAGAAAAAATGTCAGAATGAATAGATTGATTGACAGACGAGATTATGAGTAATCAGACGAAGCGTTGAACTGAAACGAAAATCGAAATTCTGGAATTCTTTAATTCATTCCAAATTTCCCGTTTCTAGAAAAAGAATTTTTGAAGAAATGTCTCACTCAATCCGCCTAAATAAGAAACAGGGACTTTACTCGTTTGGTATTGTTATTTACGCCTTGCTCCAAGAACATATTTTACCTCAGCATAACATTACCTCGACATTCCAAGCATCAGCGTCAGCGACTCAGCGTCAAAACAACATGTACTTACTTATTCTGTCTACTTTACGATCATGTGGTGTTGTTGTTGTTGTTGTGGTGGTGAAGTGGAGAATTGAGGGGAAACAAAGCATGATGTTGGACAGCTTATCCAGAATTGTCGCTGTCATGCGTTTAATATCAAAACTGGTTTAGTCAAGGGATTGGCTTCACTGCCTCCTCAATTTAAAACTTTGCGGGGCGCGTATGAACGTGGGTATGAGGATTGGCGTTAAGCCTTGCTCGCGCTTATCATGGATTTTGACAACCTTAGGAATCCCAATACTATTCTCAATACTCAGGTGTAGTAAAGTTTGAAACGCTGCTAGCCTAGAAGTAATGTTCCGATTAAGATCTAACGTTAGATCATAGATCATAGATCGTTAAGTTTTTCTTCGCACTACTGTCTGTTGACCAAATTCCCACCCTTGCAGATCTGCAAGTCTACCCGAAAGTTAAATAAAGCAATTCGATGGGTGGATCAGGATCGCTGAAGGTCGTCATTTCACATGATACCCAAGTTGTGATCGGTTAAGTGTTCCAAGGTTCTATTGGTAACGGCCGGCTCCACACTCCCAGTACCCCAACTGGTGAGCTTTCATGGGTGTATATCAAGAGATACCTAAACAATTTGCATTGGTGACGCGGTCGGATATTACTCATAATCTGATGGGAGAAATATCCTGGACGAGTTCCTTTTCTCGAGTTGGACGTGCTGAAAACCTTTTGACAACGAAATAGAGTAATCTTACATACTGTATAACACCCAAGGAAGTTTCACCATACGTTGCCAGCTGTTAGCACCACCAAATCCCTGGGATTTATGTATTTCTGAGATCCGACGTGTGGACTCACATGTTGAGCGGGCCCCTGATTTTCAAAATGGACGAGAAGTTGATGAACTTCAGATCGGCTGGGGAATTGGCGAAAGTGGCATGTCGTAAGTAATTAACTGGATGGGAAGTTGGAATTCAATTTCTCATACAAATCTGCGTGCCATGATTTCGTCTGGTGGTTATCAAGTTTTCCATTTTGAGTGAAATATGGAATATGGAATGCGGAAGAGTCGAAGACGTTCAAAGAAGGTCTACCACACGATTTGCGTGCGTGGGAGTTTCTAGAGAACCACCCAGTCGTAGGGCCATCTTGCCGACTCATAAATCTCTCGACTCAACAATGATCTTGATGAGATTCCTTGTGTATGGGTTTCCGAAATTCCGAATGTAAATTGGCAACTATGGCTCGAAGGTTGCAGCAAGTCGTTGAAGCTATATCGATACGGCCTGCACCATTTCGAATCAGAGTAGATGTTAGACAAGTCGGAGGCGGACAGGAATTTCTTGGTTCAGGAATCAACGGGCTTTGGCAAAATATGGCGAAATTTGTGTAATAGTGTCGAACTGAGGCTATGTGGTTTTTTCGCGAATAGAAACCTCCAAGTCGTTACTCGAGATTCGTCATTGACCCATGGAAAAACCGGCGGAAGTAGATCCCGCGTATCTCTGCATTCAACATTATATTTGAACTTCTTCCCCGCAACTGACATTCACTTCGAGTTGACATTCGAGCCCAGAAATATTGGCAAACATTACGTGTTTGAATGATTGTACACTTCCAATTGCGGCTAACAAGGTCATGTCATCTCTGAGCTTCTGTTGCAATCAGTGGAAACGCCCACTTTCTAGAATAAGAGGTTTTGTAGCCTCGGCCTGATAGTCTGGGGAGCATTAGTCCCCGGAAGATAATGAAAGATGATCAGCGACGTTAAAGAGCAGCGGGGATCGGCAAATAGCTTAGATTCAACCGAGTTTCAAAACAGAGGTTCAACAAATAAATGCATGGTTTGAGCGATGTATGTCTCTTAATCCACTGGCTCCATAAATATAGGTCTCCATCAATATCTGGGGTGGGCGGAGGGAAGAGGGAAGAGAATTTCTCGATAGAGATGATATTCAGTAACAGTCCCACCCCACAGAACTCGAAAGGAGTAT
Source organism: Myriosclerotinia scirpicola (assembly GCA_002162505.1). Taxonomy (NCBI): domain Eukaryota; kingdom Fungi; phylum Ascomycota; class Leotiomycetes; order Helotiales; family Sclerotiniaceae; genus Myriosclerotinia; species Myriosclerotinia scirpicola. Next base: position 152,829 of record NGKG01000021.1, on the reverse strand, counting down.
GACATGAACCATTGTTATTTATCTGCCAATCCCAATGACTGCCAAAAACCGACAATGTGTTGATGCATGGATAATGTTTCGGATAAGAAATTAGAAGAGACTCACAAAAAACCACATCTCAGTTGATGTTCTTCTCCAATCTCTGCCGTAAAATTGGCTTCAACATCGTCGAGTAAATCTTTTCCCAAACTAACAATAGCAAGGCCTTGAAGGTTCAAGTGAACAATTGTATGAAGTGAAGGTAAAAGATTAGAGAAAGAAGACGGGTCAAATTAAGAGAAAAGGCGCAAGAAACGCAAAGCTTGCTACATTGGAGATGCTCCCCGCATCACTCCAGAACTGTCTGAGCAGAGTACCAGAACACCTTGCCCATGAGGTTAGTGACGCAACTGCGGAACGAAATGTCACATTTCACTCTCATCGATTCGCGGCAAATAAGCGCTGTGAAAGCAAAACGAAATGGAACATGGAACATGGAATATACACGCAGTCATAAAGCGTCGTATATCTTTCCTCATATCATATATTATATCTTGGCATTTATCTGAAAGGGATTGACTTCAAGGCTCGATTCGGATTGATGCTGCAAAGGCACTTGCTAAAAAAGCGTTTGCAAAGATTCGATGCCTTGGCAGAATGTGTGGTACTCGAAGTTGACAGAGATGAAGATCGAAATCCCTTTAAGAAAGCAGTACTTGTGTTGGGAAGGGTACCTTGTGCTGGTTGAGCCATGTTTTCTAATATATGTTAAATTCACGGCGTCATCAGATCCAAGTTTTCGGGTACTGTATGACCATATGAGGCGATCATGAACACTGAAGGTAGTGCTCAAGTGGACCGTGGATGTCTTCTCTATTTTGTTTTCGGGCGCCGAAACCAAAACATAGCTGCCGCCATGGAGGGAAGTTAAAAAGAAGACTATGAGAAAGTGTCTTGACGTTGACTAAAAACTTGGATGGAAGTTTCCGCGAAATACAAGTCTACATCCTTGGCGTTCTCCAGCCCACATGTAATTATTGTCACGTGTCTATCATATTTACCATCACATCTCATGTTTCGGATTCCTCGATTTTATTCTGGTAGTAAACCAGTTCAGCTATTGTTTTGTTTGTTTTGCAAGACATTATGAAATTGGAAAAGGCTGGGCTCTCGATCTCGCGCTCTTGAAAGACTTGCCAGACAACAAGATCAGTGCAGTCCCGGTTTAGAATTCAATCATAGAGTTATCAGGATTATAAGAATATTTTCATTATTTCTTTGCGTTGCTGTCATCGTGAAGTCGTAACCATCATTTTCCCGTGTCTCCGTGTTCTCCATTACCCCAACCTTGAAACTCCCTGAACCTAAAGGTGCTCTTCGAGGGAAATACCCACTTAAGAGCAGAACTCCTCGATACTCAATGAACAGACTTTTTGATCCAATATAAATGTTTCCGTAACCACCATCTTTTTTTCTAACCGACCTTTTTGTATAGCCAAGTCAAAGGAAAAGTACAAAAACCAATATCAAACAGCCTATTCTAGTCTTCATAGCTCATTCCCACACACAATCGTCAATCATTGTCCGTGAATCCATTTGCAAATTGCACAACGAGATATTCTTTTAACTATAAGCTCATGAAAACCGTCGTTCAGAAGGCACGTGGGACTTCTTGCTGAAGATCCCCTTCACGGCCTCACAAGCCTCGCTTGCACTTCTTCTGAATCCACCCGATCTCTTTGTCTTTTCTTCACCCACATTCTTGATTGAGGCTCCGCCATTCAATCGAAACTTTTCGAACATCTCCTCGATAGCTTTTGCCATTTTATTCGGGGAGTTCTCGTCTTCATCGTCAGAGTCTGTTTCGAATTCGGATTTAAGGACCAAGGGCGTGGAAGAGTTACAGTGAGGCAAAGGAGGGTGGGTGTGACGATAGCTGGCGGGAACGTATGATCCAGAGACAGGATGATTGATGTTTGTGTAAGAACTGAGATTAGATGGCGTGTTGGGTTGGGAAGGAGTAGTTTGCGCACGAGCTCGACCGTTAGAACGATTGGGACGCGAGTCGAGCCGTTCAGGCCAAGGTTGCCCGGGCCATGATTTGTGCGTTGGATGTTGGTTGTACGCTTGAGGTGAATGCGAAGTTGTAGTGGGGAAGATTGAATAGACGCGATGATGCGGAGGTGGTGGAGGAGGTGGCGGTAGATACTCTGACTCAGCGTGGAAGTATTGATTCCAAACCTCTTCTTCTTTCTCTGGAGGATAGCTTGAGGTTGAAGATGAATAATAAGATGACGGATCATCATCATAAGAAGACTCGGAATCGGATGCCCCAAAGAGATCTTCCATCGTATCTGGGTCCGTTTCGACTAGGGAAAGTCGCTGCCAGTGATTTACCGGGAACTGGCATTGCGTTTCTTGCGGCGAGTCTTCGTAAGCTGTTGACCAGCCGTTGAACATAGCTGAAGTCTTTTCATGCGAGTTTCTGAGATCTGATTTTGAGCCGACCATTGTGGATGATGATAGTAACCAAGCGTTGCATGAATCATTGTGTGGAGGTAGTGCTATCATATCATTATCGATAGGAAGGCACTCGCCGAAGTATCCGTTGCTATAAGCACACATTTTTGGTAAGGAATGTAGGCAAGGTAAATTCTTATCGGTTACCCTGGAGAGACAGGCCTAGAAACCGGCAAACATCGACCTTTGCAATAGATGGAGAGATTGTCGATGGATGATTTTCCTATCGAGGGATATTGACGAGACAACGAGATGTTTATAAGTTATAACCCTGGAATCAAACTATTTTCGTTTGTTTCCTAGCATGAAAAAAGCTGGCTGGTTGTTCATTCTTTGCATACAACATGATGTTATCATATGCAATGGTATGGAGCCCAAGGAGATCGGATCTGCCAGTTTCAAACCCTGAAAGTTTATTGGATTAAAGATTTTCTCATATTACGCCTGCAGGCAAGGCCTCGACTTCTGCCAGCCACATCCATCCCTTGGTGCCAAATCGACCGATATTTCGGTTCGTGACATTCCGAGCCTTTGATTGGTCGACTCGTTAAATATAAACAAGATTCGTACGTGATGAAAACAAAACATGAAAAGCTCCACACACACCAAATCGTCCTGAACAGAAAATATATGCAATTTTCCGGACGGGAAGGTATTGTCCGTCAAACCCTTTTATTTTGTTTGCTGGGACCTGTCCTGCATCTTATTAATCCACTCGGAAGCAAAGAAATATCGGACCTGCGTAAGGAGTGCATATGAGGAATATGAAGATTTATCATATCATGCCGGGAAGCAAAATGTAGTTTTGTCAACAGGAAGAGTTCCCCGTAAAAAGTAAGACAAATCCAGCCCTCGATTGACGAAGCTACAATCTTTGGAGCTTCGTGCAGGTGGCAATAAAGGGATCAGATGTTCGATCAAGGAGGTGGTGACATCCCTTACTCCAACATCCAAGTTTGAGCTCAAGTTTCTGGAAGTCAAAGGAATCAGGGCAATGAATTATCTGATGATGACCAGAATTGACTAGAATTTGCTGAGAAGGAAAAACGAATTCTTAGAGCACAAGCAGATTCGTTTGCTTTTCATTAACCTAACCTACACGCTTAGTCATCCCTTAGCCTTTCCTCATGACAAGCTTTCTTTTCACAGCTGCACGAATACACGAACAAAATCAACAACAGATTGTGCTTATTCGTACACACATACTTGAAGCTTCCCTTGAACCCGGTTTCTGTAAAGTTTTTACTCCCAGTAAAACCTACATCTTTTTGACGGGGGAACCTGCAAGTGAAGACAAGAACCTATCTGATCGATGGGCTACATGCATATATCGTAATATCTCATTCTGCTTGCATGATATAATCTCGGATTCGGGGACGTAGATTTTCTTTTGCATTTTCAAAGTAGGTCGCCGTAGGCAGTGGGCACAATGTATATCCATTATTCGGTTCATAACCCTGTCACTCAGCTCAAATTTCAGACTTGAACTCATTCTTCCCGAGTCCCTATAGTCCTGTTCCTGCAGCCCACTTAGTTTTATGACAGGCTAGAATGATGTGGACGCACTGAACTGGAAAAGTCCAAGCATTCAACGCATTTCATTCAAAATACTCTATGAAATGGTGGTATAAGAGGAATAGGGGGGGAAAGCCTGACTCTCAGGAAGCCTTCATTATATGGCCAAAAAGAAAAACGTGATACCTTCACAGTTTGAACTTCATACAAGGAAGTAGAAGGTTGTTACCCAAAAACTAAATGAGAGATCGACTTTTCTTCGGGGTTAGGGGAGCGCTGTCCTAAAAATGAATCCTTCTGCTTGATCTTCTTATTTTCCCCTTTTCATTTGCGCGTTCAAAAAATCCCGGGGTATACATGCAACAGACTTATGTCCACTCCCCAATATTGACAAAGTTGTCACTTCCTCGAAGTCTCTTTATGTGCGAGAAAGAAGGAAACTCCCGCAGGAATCAATGAAGCGATTGGGAAAAATGCTTTTCCTTGTTGAAAAGGATTATTCCATTGTTTGAGTAAAAGATGTGGTGGTGAGCTTTCGAGTAATCGAGGGTAATTTCCAGCTACGACGCATAATACTTGCTGTTGCTGTGGTGTTAAGATAACTTCACCAATTTTTATCAAACTATCCAGATACCTCAATTTGAATCAAGATCCACCTTACCTCTGTTGCCGTTCCTACCTATCGAGACTTTGTCCAATTAATAGCCATTTCAACATAAATGACTTCGACCAACTCAAATCTCAGCAGAAGACCAAATCGAGCACAACCATCTGTCATTCCGCCAGCCAAAGACCATAATTTGACGCTCGACCTTGCAAGTTATATCGTTCAATGGATTGGCGATTGGTGCTATCGCCGCCTTGTGATCTTTCAACCTCACTACGTTGAGCAGTATGACTCAATCCATATGTTTGGTGCTATTGTTGTCTGAGTGGAAGCCCTCTTCATGATTGTCCTGGATACCATCAAGGCCTTTCTAGTATATCTTAGTCGAATAGGACATTGGGTTATGGATTTTTTTAAACTACACCAAATAACACCGGTATCATCTCGATCAATGGATATTATTGCTCATGAATGTATTAGCCTAGATCAAGTACCGCCCAGCATACGGCCTCACCCTGCGACCTTTGCACTTTCCATTGAATCGCATAGTGCCCAAGCCGGTCGGGTCGACTTCAGGAAAATAAAAGGTGGTATATCGTATCGTACTGCAGTGACCAAAAATGTGATAATTTAGAACGGCATGGGAACTCTTGAAGGATAACCAGGGGTCATAAGAATCAAATCAAGTAGAGTAAGGAAGGGGGTAGATTAATTACCGCATCAACCCGTTAAGAATACAATACTTTATACTAGATAAAAAGGCCAAATATGGAGTTTTTTGTATGGTGAATGGCCCAAATGGGGTGTGGCCCAGAAGTAGGGTAGTTGACTTATGAGATATTTACTCTTACTTTAAATCCCACTACTCATATGTCTAATTCGCCTTCAAACCCCTCACCACCTCTGCAAAAAAAAAACTAAAAAAAAACTGCCAAATCATGCCTTCTTGTTACGCCATCCGTTCTCCTCAAATCCCTCTGCGGGCTTCCTGGCTCATTCAGAATCGTCCACCAAAATGCTATCTTAAACATCACTTTACCTAAAATTTGAGAAAGCAGTATGACTATTCCACTTCCTTTCAAGAGCCAATCGCACCCCTTCGATGCAGGAATCAACACCCATATCAAATTTTAAGGCAAGGGCCCCTTTCGATCTAACTCGTCAAATCCCACTAGTTCAGCGGCTCCTACCTACATGGAAGGAAAAGCATCCTAAAATCGGTATGATATATTCGTCGATACGCCACCTCCACATCACCCATCAATCGTCAAAACATATTTTCGCTCCATACTTTAGACTCAGCGTCTCGGGATTCAACAGCTCAGCTAGGTCAATATTCATATTGGGCACTCTGATTCTATGTCTGAATGACAACAAGCCCACTTTTATACCATTCATACCAAGTAGGATATCTCTACAGCATCCACCGTCAAGAGCACCTAAACTCTAATTTCATAACTTCAATGCCTTTCTTATCTTGGAATTTTGATGGTTAATTGAAATGATCCTAGTTGGCTTATTGGTTGACTATTTGGGAGAGTAACAAGTATGGAGACGAGTCCATCGATACCCTCGAATTTGATGGCTGAAATGGTAAAGCGTACAAATTACTCCGTTGGCATCAGATGAGTATCCCCAGATCAAGAATCTGGGTGTAGTATATTGGATCACTGCAACTATCGATTGCCCGAGCTAGAAAGCTTTTCTACTCACTGCTTCTACCGATAATTTAGATTCAGAGAAGAGGCTAGAGGCACAATATAGAACAAATCGGGCTCTAATTGTAGATTTTCTTTTTGATTTATGACCTTGCTGATATGCAAGATCCTTCCCAATAACCATCTAATGATCATCATGAAATGGTATCTCGTTCATGGTTATTCTAAATACACCGAGTACTTCAGTGGACCGAACCATGCCATGCCGTGCCCCAAATAAACCACCGTTCGCCGACCCTATGCTCCCTCACCAAGTATATCCGATCCATATTTGTACAACATGTAGTATGTACCCTCCCATTCATTTTCTTCCCTCCATGACCATACCAACATCCATATCCATATTCATACCCATAACCTCCCACGCATTTTCATACCAAACCACTAGACGCCATCAATCAAACCACCCATCCCCTCACTTCAACAACCTCCCAACATCCATCAACTGAATATTCTCAACATTCTCCCCCCTCCGAACCGCGCCTCTCTGAACCTGCCAGCCCGCTCCCCAACCCGGTAAATTGCCTCCATTCAATCCATACCCCACACCCCCCAAACTAGCATTCCTTCCATCCTGCTCAAACCCTTGCGTATAATCCTCTACCCTCGTCTCATTAGTCTGCCGCGTCTCCTGCGTATCGCCACTCTCGCCTCTCGTATGACTCCGAGTCGAAGCCCTCATACTCTCATTAGAATGTAAACTCCTAGGCAAAAGTTCCACACTCGTCATGATACCCACTCTCTCGCGCTTACCTCTGATTCCCGGTGATCGGGGCATTAGGCTTGGACTTGTGATCTTCTTCAAACTGCGGGAGAAACCTGCTGGTTTACCGCCGGCAAAGGGATCATGACGTGCCCAAAACGAAGAACCTGTTGGAGCGATGGAATCGAGTGAGCTATTGGGTTCACCGGCTAGTTCTTCCAGGGTTCGACCTTTGGTTTCTGGGATGAGGAAAGAGACGATTGTACCGCATAGCATAAAGAGTGCGAAGATCTGCATGAGGTGATTGAGCCATGGTGAACAAGCTGAGCCTACGCAATGTGATGAGGCGCCTTTCGTAAGCAATGGCTGGGAGATAACTTGTGCGATGATTGCGCCGATCTTACCACTTGCTGCACTTAAACCATGGCCCGTAGATCGATATCTGGTGGGGAAGCATTCACCTGGTACGATGAATGTCGTGGTATTGGGACCGAAATTGAAGAATAGCTGAGCCAGGACATATAAGGCGAGTAGAGGACCTTTTGATAGAGAATTGTATAAAAAGCCAATAATACAGAATATCAGAGTTAAAATGGCAAAGCCGAAAATTTGTATAGGTTTGCGACCAACGGTATCGATCGTGAAGACGCTGAGCCAATATCCCGGTATGCTGCCGGCACAGACTAGCACCAAATTACCAGTCGCAGTGTGTAGCAGAATATGGTATAATGTAGGACCAGAGCCATACCCAATTGCAGCCAACACGGTACTGGCATTTAGACCGAGACCATAATAGGCCAGATCGAGAAAAAACCAAGAGAACGCGGTGCCTATGAGAATCTTTGCGTGATTCCACTGAGAGAAGTAATGACCGATATCAGACCACGATGCACTCGGTTGCGACAGCCGGTGGCCGAACTCTGCCTTTGTCTTCTGTTGTAAAACGGGGTCCACTTTTCTTTCTGCTTCATTATTCACATATGCTTTGATATCCGCATCTGCCTTTTCAATATCATGAACCACATCGAATGTATATCGTGGGGTTTCGGGAATCGTGATTCGGTAATAGAGAGCGAAACAAGCGGGAACGGCTCCGAATCCCACAATTATACGCCATGCTCTATCCGCGGCCATTTGACAACCCGAGCCGCAACTATCGAAAGTCCGTGAAGTATTTATAAAGGAATCTTTGAAGGCGACGGTGGTAATAAGAGCGACGAGAGCAGCTGCGAATTGACCGGCGCCTTGCATGGAGAATACAGCGGCCATCATACCTCCTCTCCATCGGGTGGGAGCAAACCTTTGAGAACATCAGCATTGAACTAGATGCAATTTTGAAGGGAAATAGGGAAATAGCAGTCTGAATACTTGTAAAGACGTGATAGCTATATGTAGAGGTCTAAGTCGACTTTCGGATTTCGCATAAGCTTTTAGTCCTGGAAATTCTGGAGCTCCGAATACCTCTATAACGACAGGAAATAGAAAGTAAAGAAAAGTGTCTTACTCTGAAGTGATAACAGCTGACAATGGATAATCCCCGCCAATACCTATACCCATCACTACTCTCCAAAAGATGAATACACCAGTCATGCTAATAGCCGGACTAGATGCGCTCAAAGCTTGAGCAAGTGTGGCAAGTATGATAATAGCGAGTTCAACACCATACATTTTTCTTCGTCCAATAGAATCTGCCAACCATCCAAAACCAACTTGACCAATAACCGCGCCACCTGAAGTAGCAGCTTTTATGGCCGTGTTAATACCTGTGGGAAGAACACCATAGTTGCCACCAGTGTTGGGATCACCTTGCCAGAAGACCATACCAAGCATTGGTGTGATAAGATTGACTTGAGAAAATTAATATTGGAAGAGCTCATATGAAGGGAGGGTACGTACTAGCAAATATATCATATGAATCCGTGAAGAATCCAATGCCAGCCACTACAACAGCACGAACGTGATACCAACCAAAAGGAATCTAATACGAGATCAGTGACGGTCTCAAAGACAGATCTAAATACATAACGGAATAGACAAAGAAGTTCTCGGATACCTGCAGGTACTAAAGATTTTCATGCTAATAAACCCAAGGCTTAGAATTAAAACCCAACGTCATACATACTTTATCAATTTCAGACAACGCCAACCTCCTTCTCAAATTTGGATTGACGATATGAGAGTAATCATTGTTGAAATTATGAAAAGCAGCATTTCCACCGTATGTTTTCGTATTGACTCGAGGAGGAGGAAGAGCGGGTCCTGGAAGAAGATCCATGGCCATGGTGGAGGAGTAACGACTGTGGGGATTGTGATTGTGCTTTTTGGAAGAAGAATTGGACTCCAAGTTGAAGCTGAAGTTGGGCCTTCAAGCAACGCAGGATAGACCAATACACTGTTAGGCAAGGTGATGAACGGAAAGTGAATTGTTAATATATCTATCAAGAATTATCAATGTGTTGATTGGTTTCGTAGATTTCATACACCGCTGATGGATGCAATATTATGATTCGACGGCGAGAGACTGCAATTGAGCTGATGAGGCATTGTAAGTTTATCACGAGTGAGCCTGGGAAAGCAGACGTCGTGATGAGAATGATTTGATAGACATTAGATATATCGCAATACACTGGGATTGGTACAGCACTTTCTTGAAAGGTCGATGAAGACTGAGGTCAAGATCAAATGATGTTTGTGGGACGCAAAGCATATAAGACGAAGAATCTCAACAGGCTGAACATTAACCTTACATATTATCCGCGCTGACCCTGCTTAGATGAAGGGTAACATATGAAGCCCTGTATAAATGATGACCAGGGCGGGATCTTTGAGTGTTAAGGATCATGGCCCCAATTGTTGTACAGTACTCGTATAGTATGACATATCAAGTATCAATGTATCATTGATTCCTTTAAAGTTTAACACATCCAAAAGAGGTGAATCTGAAATTGTATTGGTGATTTACAATACGTGATACAATACGTAGTAAGCCCCTGGCTTGGACTTTAGTGCACGTGTGCCGAATATAGACGTTGAGTGGACATAGCCAAGGTTAGACTGCTAATCTGTGGCGTTTATTATGATGTGCGGTAGCTAGGTACTAGGAACTTTTGACAATATGATTCTTAGAAGTTAGAACCAACCAAACTTCTTAGAAGTTAGAACCAACCAAACTTCTTAGAACTTTAACTCTGCTTCTATAGGGCTATTTCTGTATTAGGTAGTTCAATATCTAACCAGAATCCTTAGGTTCAGGAATTTTTAAGATATATTGATCCTCGTGAGTGGTGCGTGGCTGAATAGCACTGTATGATTGAATATCAAGCTTGTGGTGAGCTTTCGTGCAAATCTAAAAACTATTACCTACCTAGGTAAGGTAGGTTACTTTATGTTGTGCATCTTCAAACTAAGGATGCTTCACCATTCATCATGGTTGAAAAGAATCATCTGATTCCTATAACCCATGCCACTACCTACCTAGGTAACCATGATAAAGAATGTAAAGCCCCAACAATGAAAGAATATTACAACCGCAAGCTCATTTCCTAGTTCCAAACAGTCAGAAAAACGGTCGACATTGACCTCTCTCGCAGATATGATCTGGAATTGGAATCTTCCCGAGACCAAAATAACTTCAATTCGGAGACTCGGCTGGGGAATATTTTCCATTTTCCGATCCCGACTACATGTGGGCCTCCAATGAGACATTATTGGATTGGCATCTCCCATGTTTCTAACTTCCAGATATTCAGCTTGATGTCCAAGCGAATATATGCTTTGAAATGGGATTGAGCTTTGGGACATGGCTATGTGAAGGAATGAATTTCAGGTGACCAGACCTAGAAGTCTAGAACATCTGAATGGAGATATAGGAAGACCAGTAACGGTCGTTGTTGTTGCTTGGTGGTCTGGTCTGTCTAGCAGTGAAATCCACAAAGCTGTGTATAAAAGAAAATGCTGCTCATTTTTCTCTGGTTACTTTCAGTATGAAAGAGCATGCATGGCCCATTGCAACTCTGCAAGGCCTAATCGATTTGAGTTTATGGGATTGTGATATTTGTTGAACACTTGTCCAGTGAAAGCGACTCAAGAAAAAGTTGCATTAGGCAATCTTGATTCATACTGTGTACAAGAGCCCTTGATAGAGAACATTACTTCTGAGCAGTTCATTCATAAAGCCTTCGAACATCTTTTATATCATTGAGTCGAGCCATAGCCCATTATCGCGATACTGCAAGTGTGTACGAATCGGATATGATGGATGATGGATGATAGAAGATTGTGAGTTCCAAGGTTATTTTCAAAGTTTCTTATTGTGGGAGGAATGTTTGTTAGCTCGTGTGAAATTACTATTGGGAATCTTAAAATTGAAGCTTCCAATATTTCAAGTGATATTTTTATTCATGGCATTCTATATATCAGATTTTATTCCTTTTATTCAAACCAAATTTTATCCACGTGGTACAAAAGTAGCACATACCTATGTGCTGCAAATGAAATGACAAGACAAGTGAATCAAGAAAAGTTCGAAATATTTAATTTCCTTTATTCCATCATCATAATGGGTACAGTAGAATATAAGTATATCCATACACTTGCCATTCTTCCTCTTCTTTTTCCCGTGCTTTTGAGATAACCCAGGGTTACATAGGTTCTAAGTGTGAGGAAGACTTCAAACAATCATCGGGCTCATGAACATCTCAAACTTCACCGTCCAGACATCTACACCTTGGACACAAGCTCTACCATATTTGCACCTGAAATAGTTTACCATTTACCAGTCAACACATCATCGATCACAAACATCTACATCCACACCCTCACCTCTTATCTCTTATCTCTTTCTCAAGAGTCAATTTCTTTCTCTTTCAGACTATCAGCATACACCCTCACCTCACCTCCACCTCCACCTCCATCTATCTCACATACCAACTCCCCACCAAAACCTATCCTCCCAGCCTTCCTCTTCAGCACAAAATCTAAACAAAGTCCTTCCATCCTCTCAAATATCTCCCTTTACAAAATATTCCTATCCTATCCAGCTCGCTAACTCATCACAACCATCACCACCACCACCCCCCCCATAATCTCCAACCCGCACCCCCGCATCCCCCTCAACCCTCACAATTTCCTCCAGGCCTTCCTATATAGTAGCCCAGAAAGCGTCCCCTCCACCCAACAGGCCAAACTTTAACACAGTAAAGCGAAGGCATACATAGACCCTCAAGTTATGCAACCGCAATATGATTCATGAAGATATTAAAAACTGTAGAGTAGTACCATGACCATAGCCACAACAAGAAAACTATATATGTACCTAGGTAGTTAAACAGAAAGTGCAATGCAACATCGAAGAAACCCCCCACAGAAAAACCCCTCAACAATCGCATAAATATCTCTTCATCCAAACGATCATCTTTCAACCTTCCATCCGTCTGTTTTCCATCCATCCATCCATCCATTTCATCCATTCATACACCTTTATATCTCAAGCACAACCCAGCACAAACAAGCACAAACCAATACA
>NGKG01000021.1:121697-133963 GCA_002162505.1 Myriosclerotinia scirpicola | reverse complement strand
AGCTATCTCCACCATTATCACAAACCTTACTGACCTAGTAGTCCGACTAGTCACTAGTCACTAATCAAAACACCCTCCCGAGTCCCATTATCCCATACTCCCATACTCCCATTCATTACCCACCCAGCTATTTCATTTTCCAGGGTCTCAACAAAAAACCCAAAAACCCAAAAACCCAAAAACCCAAAAACCCAAAAACCCAAACCCAAACCAAAAACCCAAACCACAAACAAAAAAACTCAAACTCAAACTCAAACTCTAGAAATCTCAGGTACGAGATTCCCAAGTTCCCAACCAAGAGAGCTTCAACCCCCACCATGTATGTGGGTAGCTGGGATGGATTAGATTGGATTGGATTAGATTGGTTGGATGCGAATCGATTAAAGTTATAATCTTACAATTCAACGGTATATATAATAATAGGGGTAGGGGGTCAATTCTATCAAAGCAAACTACCCGTACCCCGCTTCACTATCTGCTGCATGCACTCGTTTGATTACTCTACATATTATTTAAATTTTTCAACCGCTCGCTGGATTCTACTCAAGAGTCAAGATGTTGAGGATGCATGAAAAGGTACTTCTGAATGCAATGGAAAGAAAGCATAACAGATCACATGAATGGTAATCATGAAACCCTCCTTACTAATTTATTTGGCTTTCAGGTTCAATAGAAAGGAGCTCATCTGGAACCTCAAATACTGTTTCATAGTCAGCACATTGTACCATCGAAGTTGAATGGTAAACTCAATATAAGTAAAATGAACTATCAGAAGGAAGGCAACGGAAATCTCCACACGGTTTTGCGCTCTCGGAGGTGTAATGACTTAACATCCGAAATATTTCATCACATGGTGTCAAAAGAAGGTTGGGTGGTTAGGCGGTGAATGAAAAGAAAACTCAAGACTGACCGTGAAGCATACACATCAACCGCTGGTGAACATCACAAGCGCCAACCTGTAAACAGTGTACACATTCTCAGTGATACTCAATTTACCATGCGGTAATGTCATCCACTTCCGCCTCCCCAAAGGTACTGCTCTTTGTGACAGCCCCTACTCCGCCTTCAGCCTCTACCCCTTCAATGCCAGGCGCTCCCATGATATCTGGCAAAACTTCATTCAAGAACTCTAGTATGTGTTGATTGACTTGTTCAAACTGTAGTAGGAATGCATCATGTCCTTCTGGAGATTCAATCTTCCTTAGACGTGCATTTGGAACAGAAGCTGCAATCTCCTTCTGTTCATCAAATGTGAAAAGTCCATCACTCTCAATTCCTAGGACCAAGGTTGGTTGTTGAATTTGGGAAAGTGCTTCGGCGATCGGATCTTTTGAGTCGGCGGGAACTCGATATCTAGAGACATCGTGAGTATCAAGTTTGCGAGTTATGGCAATGTAACAATTTCCATCAAAGCGCTTGACAAACTTTTCACCCTGGTAACGAAGATATGATTGTGCAGAGAAGTAGTGAGAGGTCGATTTGCGTTGGGTGAGAGGGGCACGCTGTGGTGGTGGAGATGAGGAGGGAGTTGCGCCATGGAATTGAGGATCGGTGAAGTTCGCGGGGTCGCCACCGTTTGCAGTTATCTTTTCACTGGTCAAAGTTGAAATTGCCGTGGAACTCCCAGGCCGGGAAGATATTGGAGATCTTGTCTGTCTGTGTCCATCATTATGAATTGATCGGTGTATATCAGATGCTGTGGTTGGCTGTTGACCTTCGCTGATGGTTTGTTTCTTCGAAGCATCAGGTATGTTTCGTCCAAATCTCGCCTCGAAGGAGTTCCGGCTTCTATATGTAAGTAGCGCCGACATGCGAGCCGCACCAAGACCTGCTGTTGGAGGGTCTGAGAATGGATAATATCCGTCATCGTATTTCGGATCAGCATAAATGCTTTGCCTTTGTGCTTCCCCCCAACTGATACCCCAAGCACTATGTCTGCTAGATGTTGCAATAGGAACGATAGCTCTAACATAGTCCTTGCCAAAGTACGCCCATTCCAAAACCAACATGCCTCCCATAGATCCTCCTATAACAGCGGCTACTTGTCTAACTCCCAATTCATCTAAAAGAAGCTTGTGAATGCTGAAGCCAGTCAGTTGTGTGCCATGCTAGTATACAATTGGCTACATACTTGACATCGTCTCGAATTGTAGTCAAAGGGAACTCGGGACCATATCTTTCGTTCTTTTGGTCTCCATTCTTACAAGTGACCGGACTTGCACTTCCGTAAGGGCTTCCCAAACTATTCATGCAAATCACAAAGAATCTGGAGATATCAAAGGCTCTGCCAGGTCCACCAAGGAGAGGTCCCCACCAATCGCTGACATCTGCACTACCCGTCAAAGCATGACATATAACCATAGCATTGTCGCGATTTGGTGAGAGTTTTCCTCTGGTGCTGTATGCTAAAGGAACATTGTGTAGAGTTTCGCCGGACTCTAATGTGAAGGAGGGGACTATCGCGATAGTTTGGTCGGGTATGAGAGACGCAAATGGGTTCTCAGGTTGTTGCTGCGTTCTTTCTTGTAGTATTCAGTCACTGCTTCTCTTAGGAATTGGAGGGGTATCTTGTGCAGATAGATCATTGAGGGTGACTGATTACTGACCGTATCTTGTTGTATGAGATTCTGTGCCCGCAGAACGACTGGATTCTAATGAAGACGCCATTTTGTAATAAATTGATTGTTGAATTGTATTCGAGAAATCCTCCTTGAAACTTGAGGGTTTTCTATCGTTATACTCTCTCTCTCTCTACAAGGCTTGCTGTTGCTGGCCCGAGCCATTAAAGGAGGGGACGCTCAAAAAACGTCATCAAGAGCCAGTCAAAATCCATCTTTGTGAGTAAGATTTTTTTTATTGAAGATTTCTTATCAATGATTCAATAATGTCGGAGGACGGAATTTATATTGTGGACAAGCGTTTTCATGGATTTTTTTGGATGAGGCTGAAAGGCTGAGGAAGTGAAGTGAGGCTCAGCTCACATACAGTAACGCTAGTCATCAATACGGCTTAGCTTATTTCTATCTCAACGCGGGAAACTTTCAAGGTCTGGGATTTTGAGAAGTCATAATGTATTGCAATTGTTGATTGAAGATATTCTCTTAAAGTTGAAATAAAAATATTTCACTATTGATTTATATTGTCGCACCCAACTTGTGATATTATTTCAAATTCATTTAGTCATTCAGGAATATCGAATTCGACAAAATATCAATCTCAATCAACTTGACATTGCGTCCTGACGCATTCCAAATCAAAAATCGCAAATCGCAAACCGCAAACCGCAAATCGCAGACAATCACAATTACTTGCTGCTATCACTCGTTCACCACACATGTACGCAGATCGTTAATTTTTCATCGATAGAATTGGAGATGGCCCCAGTAGTGAAGAGAAAGAGGAATGATAGAAATTCCGTAGATCAGGGTGAGCCTCGACCTTCACCTCATCGACCAGGAAATACTTCCTTAGGTCAGCATGAAAGAGATTCTGGTATGCGCGAGGGCGGCAACAGAAGAAACAGTAGAGGGGGGCAAGGTAATCAGAGTGGAGGTAGAGGACGTAGAAACGATGGTCGCAATTCGAGCAGTTCGAGCAATCCTAGTAACCTCTCGATAGCTACCAGAGCCACTCCAACACCAGGACCTATGTCTCCACCCCCCAGACCATCGAGCGCTACCCAGACTCCAGCGCAGACTCCAGCGCAAACTCCAACTCCAAACGATTTGATCAGTCCCAGTTGGAACCCAGATCCTGCTCCATTCGATTACGTCTTCCTTACCGACGACCAAATGTCCTCATGGAATACAAATGGCCGGCACGATGTGGTGGAGAAGGGCATTCAAGCTCGCCAGGATGAAGATACGATGGATTTGGCTACGGTATTCCAAGAGTTTATTCGCGCTACTCTTGATGGTCGCATCGATGGTGCAGATGCGGGCAATTGCATCAAAGAAATATTAGGGCCAGATACTTCACCGGTGGACAACATTCCAGGCACTCTGGAACCGCAAACTCTATTTCTTGATTCTCTGTCGATGATGTGCGAATTGGAAGATCTGAAATCACCGAATGGAGCACTTCGAACATTTGTTTTCTCCACAGGAATATCAGCAACTGTCATGCGACAGAAGTTAGACGCTACTCTTCTCTTGAATCTCGGACTCACAAGGGATACCTTTATCCGCATGGGGATCCGACAAGCTACCCATCTCCTTTATCGACAGGCGAACTATAACCTTTTGAGGGAGGAAACTGAAGGATACTCAAAACTGGTTACAGAGCTTTTTACAACCAGTGGAAGTGAGCCACCTTCTAGCGAGGTTGTTGAAGAAGCCTTTGAGAAGGTGAAAGGTCTGATAGGTACATTCGATTTAGATGTAGGAAGAGTGCTCGATATTACATTAGATGTTTTTGCGGCAGTTCTTATTAAACAATTTCGTTTCTTCATCAAGCTTCTTCGGGTTAGTTCTTGGTGGCCGAGAAGTAGCGAATTTGACAAGACGGCTCGATGCGGCGGTCTTCCACCATGGGCTTTACCGAGCGCCCCTGGTTGGACTTCAACTGACGAAGAAGAAGAAATTTCCAAGGGCCAACGTCTGGAGCGCGACAAATTATTCTGGGATCGAGCTCGTGAAGTTGGAATTGAAGCGTTTTTTGAGCTTGGAGGCAGGCAGGCAGTTGATGCGGAAACAAAACAACGACTTCTCGAAGAGGATGATGCAAAGCTTGATGCAGATCATCAGTGGATCAAAGCCACAGGAACTTATCCACCTTCCGGAAATCGAACGGCAGCTCAGTTGCTTGGGTTCAAATTGCGGTTTTATGCTTCAGCGGCTCGAGATAACGAGGATGTATTACCTGCAAACTTAATATATCTCACGGCATTGTTGATCAAGATCGGTTTCATCTCACTCAAAGATCTATACCCTCACCTGTGGCCTTTAGACGAGGACATGGAGGCTGTTCGCGATGTTAAGTTGAAGGAGATTGAGGAGAAGGAGAAGGCTAGTCGTGGAGGCACAATGAATGCATTGATGATGGCTGGAGCTCTGGTAGATGATACTTTACCAAATGGGGGACGAACTCGTGAAACTGCAGCTACCAAGACCGATGCTTCTGGGAAACCAACGGCGGAGGCTGACGACAAAGACAAATTGAATGAACCCTCAGACCAAAAGGTACAGCTTCTCACTTGTCTCCTGACAATTGGAGCAATTCCTGAAGCTCTGTTCATACTCGGCCGCTTCCCCTGGCTACCGGAGGCATATCCCGAACTTCTTGATCTGATACATCGTATCCTGAATTACTCCATTCAGCATGTTTTCGATATAAGTCGACCAACTACTTCAGCGGTACCTGACTGTCCGAGCAAGAAAGTCCTCGACCCTGATCAAACGGGAATGCCGAAAGGTTCAATACGTCTACTCGCTTTACCTCCACGAAAACAACTACGATGGCCTTTCCCAGACAAATTTGACACAAACGAGAACAACGCATATAGATTCTACTGGGATGAGTGGGCCGATAATGTACCTATCTGTCAGACTGTGGATGATATATTCACTCTTTGCGGATCGTTTCTCAATTATTCTGGCGTCAATATCGGTAAAGATGCCACTTTATTGTCGAAGCTAGCCAGAATTGGCACGCAAAGTCTTGCAGAAGATCGTTCAGCACATAATTTTGACCGATGGCAAGATCTTCTTAAGCGCCTTCTTGTTCCAGCACTCAGTTTTACTAAAGCAAATACAAGCATAGTAAATGAGGTGTACGGCATGCTTCGATTTTATCCTATATCCATACGATACTCTATCTATGCAGAATGGTTTGAGGGCCAGATCTCTCGGTTGCCACCAATGAGAACTGCTTTTGCCAAGACCAAATCCGAGACCATTAGTACTATGAAGAGGATTAGCATGACTAATCTCACAGTAATGGCACGGAATTTAGCCAAGATTGCATATGCGTCACCGGGCGTAGTCTTCAGTGTTGCTTTGGGTCAGATTGAAGCATATACCAACTTAACGGAAGTCGTTGTTGAATGCGGCAAGTATTTCACAGACCTGGGATACGATGTTTTGGTATGGTCACTTTTGAGTTCATTGGGAGGAAAGGATAGGAATCGGAATGATGCCGAATTTGCACTTCTCCCAAGTAGATGGCTCCTAGCATTGTCGAGATTCTCTGGCAAAGTCTTTAAGCGATATTCTATCATGAACTTGATCCCTCTCATTCAGTATGTCAATGATCAACTTCATCGAGGCAACTCTACCGATTTGGTAATTCTCAAGGAGCTCATTGCTCAGATGTCTGGAATTGTGCCAGACACCGATTTTACCGACTCTCAACTCTCTGCCATGACCGGAGGCGAGCTTCTAAGGCGTCAAACATTAATTAACCTCCACGACAAGCGATATGAATCGCTAAAGACAGCAAAGAGACTAATGAGAGGGTTGACTGATACTAAGCTAGGCGGGCAACTTCTTCTGTCCATTGCACAGCATAGACAATCTGCAATCTACAATGTGTCAGATGATGAAGCACCTATCAAATTATTAGCTACGATGGTTGACGACACTCAAATGATCCTTTCTCAATTCCTCGATCTTCTTCGGAGTAACCTCTCAATCGAAGAGTTCGACGATCTCGTCCCAGGAATCTCCGAACTCATGAAAGATTTCGGGTTGGACCCAACCCTTGCTTTCATGATCGGGCGTCCAAGTATTTCACATCGTATTTCCATGTTAATATCATCATCCAACCTCAATGGCAGCGCGAAGTCATCACCATCGTTGGCGGAGGTAGCAGCTCCAGAAGTGGATGCAGAAGGTGACATTGGCATGAATGGCGATGTTCAAAACTCTTCAACTAAGGAACTTGCTGAATTGAACGGCACATCACCCCCGAAGGACGACGTACAGATGTCGGATGTCAAGGAAGCAGGCTCGCCTTCAGAAGTGGCAATACCGGAAGCGGATTCGCTACACGAGCTATTGCTACCGTACATTAACACCGTTGAAGAGGTTCTACCCGAAGGCTCTTGGGCTTTCCTCACTTCTGAATTTTACGTTGTGTTCTGGAGTTCTACTTTAAGCGATCTGGCTATTCCTAGCCACAGTTACGAAGCCGAAATTTCCCGTCTTCTCAAAGAACAAGGAGATGTAATGAAGGACCGCGTGGACATGACTAGGGCTGGGATGGCAAGAAAGGAAGAGACTAAGAAAACGCTGGCCACAACTAGAGAGAATCTTCTGGCAGAATTTGGCAAACAAGTCGGGGCCTTTTCAGGCAAGAAAAGTCGTCTTCTAAGACGTAAAAATCTATGGTTCAGTAATGTCAAGGGAGATCTCGTCAGTGACTCGTTTCTTGAACGATGCTTACTTCCAAGATTACTGCTCTCTCCTAGCGATGCAGATTTCTCCTTCCGGATGGTCAAGTTCTTACACGACAATGGTACACCAAACTTCCGGACTCTCTCGCTATATATGAGGCTTTTCAGGTCGAATCGCTTACGCTCGATGATTTTCACATGCACGGTTCGCGAGGCGGAAAACTTAGGTCGTTTTCTGAGATTAGTCTTGACCGATTTGGCCCGCTGGCACGGCGATCAGGCAGCATACGAAAAAGAAGCCTGGGGATCAAGCAAGAATCTCCCTGGTTTTGCTAAAGCTATTGATGCTGACGGCACGGTAAAAGGTTTACTCGAACATGATGGTAAACGTGGCTTCAAAAATATCTTGTATTCGTGGCACCAAAAGTTAAACGGGGCTCTGCGTGATTGTCTCGAAGGAACAGAATGGATGCACGTTCGAAACGCTATGACCATCCTCAAGTCGGTTGTCGATGTATTCCCAGCAGTCAACTTCATGGGCAATAATTTCGTAAAGCAGCTCGAGACAATTGCTACCCGAGAAAAGGGGGTGCGAGAGGATCTTTCTCTTGCCGGTAATGCCATTTTAGTACAGCTGAAGAAAAAGTCCAGCTCATGGGTGATGGTTCAAGCGTTTGGATATAGCCTGGTAAGTAAGATTGAAGACTTCAAGTGAGGAAGACTAACGGAAATATAGGAGAGTCCTGCGAACAGTAGCCCCTCCTTGGATGCTTCTCGGCAAGGCACTGCTACGAAAACAGCCCTGAAGCCTACGGCCCCCGAATTTAAGCCACAATCTAGTGCTAAGTCAGTGCCCTCATCTCAGTCTATTGCCCTTGATCTAACAATTTTAAGCTCTACGGGAGTCTCTACGCCAAGAGTTCCTACAACAATCGAAGTTGAAGACGGAGAAGTTGACGATGCAAAATTAGCTTCCGCAGCTGGGAAGAGTAATAACTTGAAGGAAGCACCCTCTGATAATGCTAGTGCCAAAGATAGAGTTTCGTCTGCGCCCAACGAGGGAAAGAAGTCGGAGATCTTGCTAAGGCGCGAGAGAATCTTGCGTGAAAATGCGGCCAGAGCCTCGGCGCCCACTCCAGCACCAGCAAGCATACCAGCAAGACCTGACGTGAGGAATATGCCAGCAAGCCACAATTTACCTAATCGACCTGACGCTCCCATCCCTGGTCGCCAAATGATGGATCGTCACCCTGCTAGGAATGATGATAGACGAGATATGCAAAATCCTAGGATGACAGATCTGGTTCGGGATAGGACTAGGGATCGTGGTCGTGATTTTCCACCGGGCGACAGACGGGCTATGGATAACCCACCAAGAGACTTCAGGAATAACGATCGCGCACCAAACAATGAACACGAGCGTGCCCGAGCAGATTCGAACCCAAGATGGAATTCTGAGCCAGGGAGAGATGGTACAAATCGGGCACCATCTAATGGATACCGTACTCCTGATAATGGCGGCCGTCTGTCTCGCGAAGCGGCCATGCCACTACCCAAAGCATTGGTAACATCCGATCGTGGCCCAGCAATTAATCCTGAACGATTACCATTAGTGAACCCAGAAAGGCAGGAGCTGATCAATCCCGAGCGAGCCGCTTTGATATCTGGTGGAAATGAGTCATCTCGTTCCGATTCTCCTCGTCGACTTAGAGATGATGCTAGAGATCGCTCATCAAGGCAGAATTCACCGCCTCCAAGACGGCATGATTCTGAAAAGGATCACCAACACCTGAGACGTGATGACCGACCAAATCGAAATGCACCCAATGATCCCCATAACACCCCAAGAGGTCGTGCTGACGAGATTGTGCCACCACCAGCAGGGCCAAGAGGAGAAAGGCCAGCAGACCGATTGCCCGATAGAGTGCCTCCCCCAGACAGATCAAGAGATGGTTCTTCTTTTCAGCAATCACAACCTCCGCCGCGCCCTATGGATCCTGATCATGGCAGACTCAATAGACAACAGGATCCTAACTTTGGTCGTTTGAATCAACAACCAGACATTCCATCTGGGCCTCGTGACAGAAATCGCGGCAGTAATCGCATGGCAAACGCGCCGCAAGGACGACGTGATGGAAGGCTGGCGAATTCTCCTACAGGAGATATCCCTCGGCCACCAAGTCCAGATAAACAACCGCCCACTGGTCCTTCTGGTGGTCGCCATCCGCGTCGGTTGGGTCCAGGACAGATTGAACCAACAATACCTGCACAAGCTGCCTTGCCTACCGCCCCCGTTGTATCAACACCAACAACAGGAGTCCATCCAGATCGGTTGAAACACTTGGGCCCCCAAGCTCAGCCACCTGCACAAGCACTCCCAGTAGCTACTGCAGCTCCTAGTGGGATGCACCCTGATAGAGTAAGGAGCTTTGGTGGCCAAGCAGCAGCAGCAGCAGTAGTAAATATTCCACCACCACCACCACCACTACACCAAGAAAACCCACGTTCAAGACCTACTGCACCACCTCTCCAAACTCAAGTTGCCCCTCTTGGTCCAAAGTCTCAGGCTCAAAATAGTCCTATTTCTCGAATGAATGGTGCACCAACAGGACCTGCCTCCTCAAATGAGCGTGCACCTCGTGTGAGACAACCAAATTTGATCAACAATATCAATCGTATGCTTGAAGAAACTAAGCATCCACAAGGTCAAGAACGACGTACAAGACGCCAAGGAGGTCAAGGAGGTCAACCACAAACACCAATCTCTGGTCCTCCTACCCCAATTCTACCGCCTCCTCCACCACCAGGACCACCTCCCTCACAAGCTAGAGATTCTGGAAGAGACTTGATAAATCCTGCCCGTGCTGATTTGATTGGCAACACTATGCCAAGCAATGATGACCGCGGTCGCGGCGATCGAGGTGAACGTGGTTCAAGAAATGATCGGTCTACGCGTAGTCGTCGAACTTCACCTAGCGATCGCAATAGAGACCAGAAGCGTGGTGGCCCTTCGGAAGAGGAACGCTCATCTAGGGGCGAACATAGAGGCCGTGGAGGTGATAGAGAGTCTAGAGATTCTGATAGACACTCGAGAGGGGATCCTTCTACAAGTAGAGACTTGCTAGCTGGAGGTGGAGGCGGTGGTGGTGGTGGAAGGGGAGAAAGAGATCATAGAGACAGGGACAGCAGTCGTCGAGATGCTCATGGAGATCGTGATTCTCAACGTGATCAACATGATGGTAATATTGGTGGTGGCAACTGGTCAAATGCTCCTGATAATAGAGGAGGGGATAGAGGAGGAGACCGACGCAACCAACGATCTGACAGGTCTGATAGAAATGATCGCGATGGAAGAGGCATGCGAGATGATGGGGGCGGTGGCAGAAAGAGAAGAAGCGATGCAGATGGCTTGAGAGAAGGTGGTCATGATAAAAGACCTAGGAGATAGAAGTTTTGAAAATTTCAGATCGCATATGGAAGAGGGAGCATTATTGTAAAGTGTAAAAATATTTAACGGGTGTTTCACAAGGATGAACATGCATGATATTGGGCGTTTCAAAATTTCGTTGGTAGCTTATTTGGCTTATTTTTTCTTTCTTTTTTGTTAATATAGGGACGGGAGATGTCAATGATATATGAGGTATTTCACTTCATGGTTCTTCCTCACCTCGTTTGCGCATAATTGTAGGAGGTGAAGAGAGGTAGAATCAATGAAGAATAGATTCACATGACATATTGACTGGGCATGCTGTGAGATATTGTATGTAATAATAAGTAACAACATTTTCCCATATCCCTATGTACCGCAACTTCACCGCCGCAAATTTCCGCCTAAGCCATATAATCACCAATTCGACCAGTCTCCTCGTCAAATGGTGGTATTGACAAAGCGACAATCTAGCTTAACGGTTAGACACGACAACTCGAGGTGTGTGATATCTTTGTGGGGAGCATTCGATCCCTTCGGAGTCAGGGATATCACGGTCAACAAAGATGTAGGGCATGTAGCGGGCCTGAACTTTTGCGATTTTGAATCTTGGGTGATTTTTTTTTTCTTTCTTTTTTTTTGGGGAGGGTTGATGAGGTGGATGAGGTGTAGAGAGGTATGTAAATAGATGGTAGGGGGGATGGAGGCTTATTGGCTGGATTGGAAGACGGGTAGACTCGGGCTCCACTTAAAATTGAATATGGAGGGAGGGCGTGTCGGTTGAATGCCTATGTTGGGTGAGTAGGGTTGTGAGGAATTACTTGGAGATATATTGTGAATGGCAAACGGTATACATTGTCTCATCAGAGTTATCAATCAGGCATTATCCAGATATCTTTGATATGGTAGTATGTATTGTACGCTTAGGTATGTTTTATGTCTTAAGACCTCTAGTGAAATATCATTCATTGCTTGTCTGACTTGATCTTTTTTTTTTCTTGGAGAGTGAACTAGGGTTTCCATATGATAGATGTTGATGGAGTAGTAAATAGTAATTTAATTCCAGGTTACCACCTTGGTGAGCTTTTCGATGACTTTCATATCCATATTCAGACTTCCTCGTATCATCCAACTCAGATGATGTATATTTCAAGCAATTGCCATGAGCGGGCGGTAGTAAATTATTAACTAGTATTGTAGTGTTGGTCTAATTTATATACTTGCATCATCATTTATCTGAGAAGTGAATGCTAAAATCGACAACATGGTTTCCCAAATTCATATAGCCCTTTTCATCTCCTTTCTCCCTCAGAATTCATGTCACCATAACCTCCTCTCTCCGCCCAAAAAGCACTCAGAGCCTAGACTATACTTCACTCTCTTCCGTCATCAATAACACTGTGATTCTTTTCGTCTGATTTCCCATCGATGCCTTTCCTACCATATTCTTCCTGTCTGAACCTTGTTTGTAGGCGTGTTCGATAAAGGAATCTTGTTCATGAGGGT
>NGKG01000021.1:108077-121688 GCA_002162505.1 Myriosclerotinia scirpicola | reverse complement strand
GAGGGGGATTAGGGCTAGTTTGGCTTGATTTTCCGCTCTCTTTCTACTATATATTCCTTTCTTTTATATAACAATAGATTTTGCAATATAAAGAAAAAGCAAGAAAAAACAGCGGTTTTAAAATCTGCTATTATAGTTTTGATTACTAATTCTGTTATTTAATAATTATAAGCTTTAAACTTTAAAATATAGTATATTATAATGATAAAAAAAAGCAGAAAAAAAGTAAGGAAAGCTTTCAACCAATTTATACTTTTTAATTTGTTGTTAATTCTTTTATACAAAAAATAAATAAAGTATAAAAAAAAATTTAAAGTTTATAGAATTTTTAAGGTTTTTTTTAAAGTTTAATTAAAAATTCGCCAAAATATAGATTATTTAGCAGAATTTGTATTATAATAATCAAATATAAATGCGGAATATTTAATGGAAAAAAAAGGAATATATAGCGGAAAATAAACGGAAAAATAAACCAAACTAGCCTTTACCCGGATAGTGTGTTAGACATTTTGGGTATGTTGGTTGAAAAGATGTGGTTATTTGTGAAGTTGGTAATGGAGCAGTGGACTAAATATCCTTTCGGTGTGGTGAGTATTGATGTGAATGTACACTGATGAGGAAGGTGGAAATAGTGAACGCGTGGCTGTGTAAAGCGCTTGAAAAGAATCGTGTGCACAATATACTTTTTTATATATATACGGCTGTAGCCTGATCTTATGAGTACTGAAATCCTGAAGTAGAATATGCAGGGGGCACACTTCAGTCGCTCGACTCCCCAAGCTATATCAATCTCTGGCTGCAATTTAAATCTCTTCATTGGCCTTCTTTAGCTTTATCTTCACTTAGGATCTCTCATCTCCGAAAAGTGCGATTTTTCCCTCGTCCGCACTCACCTTTTTGTGGGCTTCGTGGACCCGGTACGTCTGTGGGTGGCCGCTCCTCCGTTACCAAGCAAGTGAAAGGCTATTTATTAGTCTGTGAGATTGTATGAGAGCAGAACGACTATGATTAAGAAGTCGTCTGATTGGATTCGACAAATATCTGGCATCCAAATATACACCTTATTTTAAAGTATGTTACTTTGGTATTTGAGTTTGTTCCATACCACACAGATCTGTCGCAAGAAGAATAAAGAGAGTAGGAGTGCTTGAAAAAGCCTGAAATCCTCAACATTGTCAATCTGCATCGCTTCTTTGCCTGAACCGCAGCTAAAATTTCTTCTTAGATCATGTCAGCTCCATCAGTTGGCCATGTGTCCAATCCTCATAATTTGGTGCGGCCCCTTTCTTAATGTCTTCAAGCTCCCAGGCCAATAAATCCTTTCTTTTTGTTAGGATATGTGACAGTGGAGCAGCTTGCTTGATTCCCATAACGTCTGAGATAACTTTCAGTCTACCAGCTACCCAGTGGCACATCACATCTGAGACCATCAGCGTACAAGCTGCTGTATAAAGAGGCCATAACAATAGATTACCACTAACTGCCTTGGCACTTTTTAATGTTACTTCTCCACCTTCCTGGTATCCTAGCATAAATGGAACACTGGCACATATATCATGCGAAAGTCGAATGACAGTTGTGGTAGATTTTTCAAATTGAGAATCAGAAAAGTTAAATTTCCTCGGCTCTAGGATCGATAGACCGGGCTGGTGATTCTTAAGATGCGTAAGCTGAACACAGATAATCTCATTTATGAGAATGCGGACACATCGATAGTGGTTCCAGAGTGAGGCTGCCCAGACACTATCATAAATGTGATAGTGATCTGAAAAAACATGATCAGACCTTTGCCTCAGGGTAATAGTTTTGTAGAACATACAATCAGATGGATACTTGAATGCCCATTCTACAAGCTTTGCGTCAATTGCGAGAGAGGCGGTGATAATATTTTCGGCGTTTCTGTAATCGTGAAACGAAGACATTGTCGCACGCAAATCGCAAAACTCCATCACTTGTTTTGAGAGATTTGTAGCATGGGCATCATTCGGTGTTTGGAACTGTAGAGCATATCTTGACCAATCCCGAATGAAAGCCGGAATTTCAACGTGGCGTTGTAGACAGTTTGTGATCTAAGAATCATTAGTAACAATTCCGACATCAAACAAGGGAATAGCGTACAACTTGAGTCCTAAGATGGAGAAATAGATGGTGGCCTATGGGGTTTTCGAGACACTGTTTCCTTCTCAGTTGCATTAGCGACGAGGCGCCAATAATGTGCTTAGTCCAAGATTGCATCGATTGAGGACCAGTGCAAGTATTTGTCTAATTAATTATTAGTGTTATAAGAATCATACTTGCCCTGAAGACTTACTTCGTAGAGTCCTAGTAGCATTACTGCTACAAGGGTTTGGTCTGCTCGTGCTTCCTCTTCGTTCCTTAGACGCGAACTGATGAGCCTTAATGCTGAGTTGTACTTTTTGTTTGCCTCGAAATGAAGATCCGGAGCATTCCAAAAGTTCGCTAATCCAACCATACCAAGGGATTCAATGCTATCAGCTAAAGCAGGACCAATTATTTCATTGCCATATATGTCATGAAGATATTGGAAGCTACCACTTGTCGACTTATCCTCGAGAACATAATTTCGGAAGAAATAACAAGTCGCTTGCTCAGCTGAAGAAGTGGAGAGCTCAAGTGTAAATGGGGTCGTTTGTGTCACAAGCTGCATCATGGATTCACCCATTAACTGAGGATCTATAGAAATCTCTGGTGCGGAATTTGATGTTTTAGGTCTCCGTCTGGATATCATCGTTCGAGACTCATTTTGCATTCGACGTTTGTTAGTGTAATGTTGCGTCTGGTCGCGGAACATCATGTCTGCCTCGGTTCTATACCCTGTGCAGATACGACCAGCACGAATGCATTGCGAACATGATGGTGCCAGAGTGTCACACTATACAAGTCAGTCACTGGTTGCTCCTTTCGCGAGATGTTTGCTCACCTTAGTCCTGCGAAGCCTGCACTCTGCGCAAGCTTTACTTGGTTTACCACAATAAACCATTTCGCGAGATTACTGGCGAGGTTAAAAGTGATTGAGCAAACTAATGAAGTCTTAGACTCTTTTATATAGAGCAATTGGGAAGGAGCTGAGAAATCCGAAGACTCCTGTCTTGTAGGGATGTTTGGAAGAATTCATGGACACACTGAACCTTGAGGACAACGAATGCATTGAAGTTGCTACCTGTACCGCTGTCATATTGCTTATGGTATGGATGTGGGATGAAGCATTTTCACTGTCATCTAGCTACTAAGCCACCTTGTAAGGGTCCTTTATCTGGTCGTATATATGAGAGATCAGCATTGCAGGTGAAAGCTGGATTATTCTTGGAAGTTGTCAAACGTCTCGTAATGTTGTATGACAACTGGAGTAATCATCAGCTTTTCCCGTTCGGGCAACCTCAGCGTAGCGCATTGATTACTCATCTTACCGCCAACCTCCGATCCCAATTGAACTCCGCGGGATTGAATTCATAACTATGACCTCGGGACTACGAGCAATTTTGATTCGGAACCTGGTTGTGACTATATAAAGCTTTAATTCAACGAAGCCTATCAAATTTCCGTTGTCACGCAATGACTTACTTCCTAGAATGATGGATCAACGCAACGAGTACTTAGCTGGTCATTGTTCTAGTCAAACTAGATAAAAGGAGGCGACTTTGCGTTTATGATTTCTGCTAAATTTACACAATGGCGGATCTCACTCTTGAAACTGTCTCAATTGGATAGATCTCGACAATGAAGTATTCCTATCCGCGATTGATCTCGCTCCATTGCGACAAACGATGGATGACGATACGAAGTTTGTTCCCAGGAAACTAACCTGCAGTACCACCCATCACTTTCCAGGTTTGATCTTTCACTTATTTTATCAATCTACTAGCATTCCAAAGGGCAAGAAATGCATATCAGTGCGTGCATTATCGGGGAAAAGCTGGCTATTCTATTGCCATCAACTTTCCTGGATCATGATCCGGCGTAAACAGCATAGTGGTTGTCTCCAGTTAGTATAAGAAAAAAACTACCCACCCCCCTCTGTTCTTCTCTTCATTCACACTGTCCGCTCCAAATTCTTATCTTTACCTGTCGTTATCCTCCAAAGCCTTTTCTGCAATCCCGAACTTCAAACACCATGGTATCAGCCCAAAAGGGCATTGCATATGCGGAAATCATTGCATATGACATCGATCTTTTCTCAAGGACTTAAGGAAAGGCTTGGATGAGTATACCTTGATCTGTTTTCCGTCATCCGAATCGCCGGCGCAATCTATAAGCCTCGAAGCATACATAGCTTTGACAGTGCCAGTGATATGGAATGTTCGACGATTCTACAATCTGTTGCGATATTACCATTAGTTATGGCTACATATGGTCTGCTTGCTAGGACGCAAGTCGGAGCGTTGTAATGATATTTCGATCAACGAAGTACTAACATGAGACGATAGCACTGACCTTATTTAGTTATGCAAGAGCTGGCTCTCATCATGAAATGCAGGATCGTGGATACTACAAGGCCGGTCCTACGACATCCAGCTCTCTACGCAGTCCTTTCATTCAATT
This sequence comes from Myriosclerotinia scirpicola, assembly GCA_002162505.1. Classification (NCBI taxonomy): domain Eukaryota; kingdom Fungi; phylum Ascomycota; class Leotiomycetes; order Helotiales; family Sclerotiniaceae; genus Myriosclerotinia; species Myriosclerotinia scirpicola. Next base: position 117,128 of record NGKG01000021.1, on the reverse strand, counting down.
GATGCATTTTCTCACAATGATTGGTCTGGCGCTTTGCTTTATTGATGGGACCCGGGAATTCGATAGTAAATCTTCTAAGATCTCCTCCGGGAAGAAACTCACCAAGATCCGAATCGCTGTCTAAGTAATTGTGTATCTTGTTCAGATCTGTCTGGCCATCATTACCTTTAAGCATTACTACAAAATCACCACTGGACACAGCCGAGTGGTTTGGACTGTCGTCGTCGTCATAACTTCTTGGATATGAGATCATTTTACAGTATTATGTCAGCTTTCACTTCCACCAAATCGTTCTACATGCTTGACGGGTAGGCATTGGCGAGATTATTTGCAGTAATCATCCAAGAATTCACTGTAGTCACTTTGTACCTAGTGGTGGGTTTAACAGTGCTCAAGCTTGATATACAATAGCAAGAAGAATGGGATGAGCATCATAGCGTAGGATCTTGGTTCAACCACGAAGACTTTCGTCCCAGTTATCATTTTTGAGGAGCTCATATTTTCATTATTTGTTACTTTTGACATGAGCTGTATTATAATTTCCATATTGAATTTGTTAAGAATTATCAAGTTGTACGAACACTTGTTTTGAATTTTTATGATGTGCCATGTTACTTTCCCATAACATACATTGAAATCTGATTCATCCAGCTTGTTTCGGCCACTTACCGAAGTTTACGTTTACCTCCTGAAATACTTCGTCTAAAGCTAACAACAGTAAACTAAACTTATTATTACCCAAGTTTTTAGTTTTTTCTTCAGACAAACAGACTTCAAAGTAGAATCATTTGAAGGATTTCAAAATCAGTACCTCGCCATCGGAGTTAACGATAATGATTTCCATAAAGGGTAACCAGTGAGTAGCGAGGTCGAGCGACCATGCCTAAAATGGAAAACTCGTAGTAGAAATTATATAATTGCGCTCTTCGTTCCCGACCGAGATATTGTTTCGCAAGTATCGCTGCGAAGGATATCGAAATCCGAAATGACGAAGACTGCTCAAATGATCTTATTGCGTCTTATTCCACATATTACGGAAAGATTTTCGCGCCCTCCAATATGTCCTCTTTTTCTTCTCTGGGTATTGATTGCGCCTTTCAATGTAGTGCTCTCAAATCAAATGGAACGATAGAGCACTCAAGACCTTAGGTATAAAGCTTCTACTTGTATCCTGTTTGGCATTAACACAGATATCTTCTTAACACAAATACATTTCAAATCCTTTATCCTTGGTACATTTCTATTATATTGTACATAATTAGCAAGGTATTCAAAGATTTAGTTCTTAGCAAGTATGGGTAAACTAGTTGGCATCATTAGCTCAGGCATTGGCCTCGCGATGGAAGCAAAGACGTCCTACCAAACTTCGAGTAACAAAACATATTCCAAAGATGGGAGTCGCGGGCCATCTCATACAGATAAATTCCAAGGTTTGTCTAGTACTCAGGTTTATCTGCGTTGATTCTAATCTAAATCAGGCTCACGTCGTAGCTCACCGAAAGAGTATCAGTCTAGCAGTGATGAAGAAGCATATCGAGATCTTCAAGTCTATGCAGACTATCAAAACACCCTTTCCGATCGCATGAGTGCCGACATGCAGAGAAATGATAATTACCGAAGATATGTGGCAGCGAATCCTCAATCTCAGCAAACTAGAGGCCCATACGAACGCGACGTCTCTTTTTACGCTTACGAACTACCGAATCAAAGAATTCAACCGGAGCGAGGACTGTCTTGTCCTGTAATACTTCCACAAAGAAGACCTGAAGATCAAAGCCGTGGTATCATTCGGGCGTACTCTCCAGAACTGGCGAATTGTGGGATAGATCAACATACGTTTTTGGAGTTTCTTGATGGATTCAATGAAGCTCACAAGGTAGGCATCTCCTTAAAATTGGCCTTTTCCAACACTAAATGAGGGCCAGGCTTCTCCGTATCTCGATGCTGTCAACGTTGCATCGCAAGGTGTCGGCTTTGCACCCGGTATTTCACCAATGATCGTATCCATGGTTGTTCCAATTGCAGTACGAGCGGCCAAAGGTTATCAAACGCAAAAACAGTACGTGAAAAACTTAGCTTGTTTGAACTGATCAATAGTGATCTGACTTTTGCAAAGATCCTCCTCCTTTTTAGACCAAGCCAATGCAGAATTATTCATTCCACATGGTCTCTTTGCCATGGTCCTAACCTCCAAGCCCAATCAAACGCGAGACCCATACGGAGCACCAGGTCAAGTCCAACTGCCCCCTTCTGCCCCGCTTACCTATCCCGAAGACGAGAAACGTATACAACAAACTGGACTGAAGAAAATGGGTCACTTCATTGCAGATTATGGTGATCGCAGGGCACAGGCTCGATATGTTTGTGAGCCACATCTAATAATAGAACAACATGCTAACAATCATAAGGCCTACAACAATCCCGATTCCTCTCTCGCTGGTCCCCTACCAAAGTTCGAAAGCCGTTGGGGTGACCCAAACCATCCCACCAATAATGGTGGACTAAAAAGTTTACTCACTGGTATCCCAGACGACAAAAATGCTCACAGACAAGATAAACAAGACCGTAAGCGAGATAGAAAGGATCGTCGTCGCAGAGGAAGCTCAAGTAGTGATTCGACAAGAAGAGGACTCCTGAGCACTGCTCTCGGAGCAGTAGGCGATCCCAGTAGAAGAAGAGGTATTTCCGATAGGGAAAGGCCGAGTTTAGTTGGAACGGCGAGAGGAATGATCAATGGACCCGGGAAACAAGATCAGAGTTTGATCAAGGGGATTAAAGGTCTAGGAATGAAGACGGATGTTTTGTACTTGATGATCACCAACAACACAGACGAGCAGACACCTTTCCCGTCAACGAGATCTCAAACATCGTCGACATATACCCCACCCTTTCCCCCACCCCAAAATCAATATACGGCTTCTGAGTCGAACAATTTGTTGAGATCTTCCGAATCGGATCAACAGCCAGTCTACCCTATCTCACACCAAAACCAAACACTTGTCTACACCGACCAACAACAACACAATAACCCGTATCTCAGCAGACCGAATCAAGAAGCTTTAAGTTCTGCTACGGGAGACTTTGATCAAAGTGGTGAGCCGCCGCCGGCTTATAGAGAAGCTATGCCGACGAGATATTATGATCGGATGAGACAACAGGATGAGGAATACTGTGTACCTACTTTATAGCATTTCTACCATAGGTCTAGGGTGATATTTTCCTTGAACTTCTTTTGAAATGAATTTTGGGTTCGTCCGCATGTACTGTTTTGTCATAGGGTGGAGTACCTGCAGTTTGACGTTTGGATGTCTATTCTACATGACGCATGTTAGTATAAGAAATGTGTTGTTTCTTGCTTCATGATTCTGTTATTAGTTGTTGACTATTCATTTATACATACTCTCCAACCATGTATAACACCTTACCATACTGCGATTTAGAACTCTGGTGTTGTCTGATCTTGTGTTCTCCCAAATCAATCGGATCAAAGTAATACAGAAGATATCAGAGATAAAATAGACTATGGAAATTCTTGAAAAAGAAAACAAGTCACAAAAAATATTAGCATTTCCATACCAACGAGATAACACTTCTCTAACATCTCATGCCATCCTAAAACCTCACAATCTTCCATATCATCCCTACTTTTCCTAATCATCACCCCTCCCCCTTTAAAATCTAACAGGTTTTAAATTGATCATACCCACGCAAGTTTTCTCATAACAGATCACAGATGACTTACACCCAAACAGCTCGGAAAGTAATTAGTCTAGGAATTGCCAACATTGTTTTCGTTTGATAGGAGAAAAGAAGCAGTGTCAAATTTCCTCCAGAGCTTGACAATGAGCGGGATCCAAGAAGCGATTGCTGGACCTTGAGTAGAGTTTTTCCCGATCTTGGATGACATACAACAGGACAAAATTCTGGACATGACAAATCAGGCGATAAGTAAAACTTATGTTTTGTTCGTAGTATCAAGGGTCATTGTGATGTTTTTAAGCTACTGCATGAAAAGGGTTAAATCGTTTAGCAGATTAGAACCCTGAATCAATAAACTCAAATAAAACAAAACAAAAGACATCAAATTGTCACCGGAGGAGGACCTATCAATTCTAAGATACTTTCCCAAGCAAAGTAAAAGTCTCCCACCTCATCCCCTCACCATTTTCCACCCCCTCTGCATCCCATCCAGCCCAACCACCATCATCATAATACGGCTCGGCAACTTCACTCCATGCTCGGATAAGGGCTCTCCAGTAACAAGTTTCGGAAGCTGGAGACAAGTATTTGGTGAAAAGTTCTCTTTGTCTTTCCGCAATACCGGTAGCTAACTTAGGATTGTTTCGTAGGTACATGATTGTTTCTTCAAGATCCGACCAGTCGGATTTAACGAATATGATGTTCGCTTCGCTTGGTCCGTAGGTTTGAGGCCAACGGGTTGCCCAGTTTTCACTGGTGGTCTTAGGGGGTGATTCAGGCTCAGGAAAAAATGAGGTTGAAAATATAGGGCGCATAAAATGCGTGTTATGCAGTAGATAAGTTGGCGGGGGAGTGAGGATAATGGAAGCACACGCCTGGTGAAAGAGTAGACGGCCAGAGTAAGTTATGCCCTAAGAGTAGTAAAATTGCATGCTTTAGTCATAGCCAGTATGCCAAGAGTCATATACATGCCAGAACAAAACGTCGAGCCATGAAATTATAAGGAAAGACCATGTAACATACCTCCGTATAAACAATATACTTATACCTGCAAAAGTCCTCGATTCCAATGGAATTTTCGGCACTTTCGCTATTTGTGTTCCACTTAAGAGCTTCTATATCTGCCCATTCCTTCTCTTTACCCTTGAGAATCAGGTTTGGTCGCAAGTCTTTATTGTCTACTGTGTTAAATCGCCCCGTTCCTCTCCACACTGCCTTGTCAATTTTCTCTGTCCATTTTGTACTCTTTTCTATGCGCTCAATTTTAGATAATGCCTGGTCGATTGACCCAATGAAAGATAGTGGCCACGACCAAAAACTAAAGTGCGGCATAACCCAATAATTTCCATTCTCGATGTGAGGGTTGTTCGACCTTGAAAAGGCCCAAGAGTTATTCATAGGAGTATCGAGTATATTGAATGCAAAGATAGTGTTTGGTAGAGGAGACGGAGAGGTAACAACCGCACGATGCAGTTGATGCAGAACAGAATTTCGCTCCTATAACATGCATATCAGAAAATGTACGAACGGCATATAGAACATGAGACAAACCTGTAGCATATTCCGAGAAGGGTTCGGATCCGCAGAAATTATGTATACCTGGATCTGGAAGTCAATATCGCTAGCATGGTGAATAATTCAATGGCCAAATGAGACCTTTCCATTCTTTATTCTTCCTTGCACAAGCCCTGTATTGTGATCCGGCTGTCTCTTCAAAGGAAATGGACCTCGAGCCACAGCATCTTCAATCTCCTTGGTCAAGCCTGAGAAGACTGACGCGCATTGGTCCTCTGTTAAAGAGAGGGACTGAAGAACCTCCACAGAAGGTTTCTGCTCATCGATCGATAAATGAAGGATTTTTGATTGCAGACCCGTAGTTTGTTTATCGTATAGGTAAATGCAAACAAGAATAATCAAGAGTATTAAACCAATGCGAACAGGATTTCTGGAACGATAGGCCATCGTCTCACCTCAAGTCAGGCAAGTGACAACTCGCCAGATTATTAAAATAATTCATGACGATGCTTAAATATTTGAAGATAACCTTAAACCAGGTTGGCACGGGAAGGAGGAACTCGCGCCGATAAGCCTATTTGGCTGTAAACATGATGCTCCGGTCCAGGTCACAAGTATGCCATATTGCAAATATTTAGAACAAGTAGCAATGATGTTGCTTATGACTAACCTTTGATTAAGTCTAAGTCTGGAGCCATGATGGCTCCGATTTGGAGGGCATTCATTGAAGACGTGCTGGATACTGGAAGCTCAGGTGGTTTATTCTGTAGTATTAGATATTAGATGCACCAGGGAATAGCTGTAAGTGTATTGATTGTATGCATAGAACTGGGGTTGGTTTACTAGATTGAATCCAAAGGTTGTGAATCCAATCAATTGCTAACATATCGGGCTGCTATTGTACATTCGATACGATGATGGAATGCTGATCTCGTTCGACCTTCGAGCATGGCAGACGGTTCTTCCTTGGATGCTTACACCGAATTTGACAGCTTGGTAAAGTGATTATGACTTTGAATTCGACAGGCCGGATGTCATTTTGGTGTCGCCTCAAGATCACCACTCGACGGTATACCATGAAGGTCTTACTGCTGCATAATGAGAAGGGTTGAATGGAGAGTTGAAGATTCGAATTGAAAGCATATATTTAGAATGACAAGTTGATTAAGTAAGCTTGATGAGGCTACCGGTCCGTCCCTCATATTCCGGTGACCGTTGACACCAAAAGCGAAGCTAAACTTCAACAAGTTGCCGCGTCAAGGTTGACAACCTAGAACTATCGAACAACACCTCAACTTCTCATTGTTTCTTACCACCACAACGATTTTACCACCTTTTTTGTAATCGTTCATTTGATTTGATATCCCTAATAGTCAATCAATTTATCATCTGCCACAATGTCGGACGGACAGATTCGTAAGCCTGATAAGGACTTCTCAAAAGAGGTTGACAAACAGCTTCCAGAAGCTGAGCAGCTTGCACAGGTATATCTTCAATGTGATTGGAACCATCTTTGGACTTGGCTAACTCATTTTACTCCAATAGACAAATGTTCAAGGTGCTATTGAGAAGCTTACGGTTTTGGAGAAACAAACTAGACAGGTCAGACTGAACTACTTCAACGCCGGCGCACGCCATTAACATTTCCAACAGGCATCGGATCTTGCATCGACATCTCGAATTCTTGTCGGAATCGTCACAATTTGCAAAAATGCTAGCGATTGGAGTTTATTAAATGAACAAGTCCTGTTATTATCGAAGAAACATGGCCAACTCAAACAAGCTACAACAAAGATGGTACAGGTGGTTATGGAGTTTTTAGATTCGACACCAAATCTTGAAACAAAGCTTACGGTCATCGAGACATTGCGAACGGTCACAGAGGGAAAGATCTTCGTCGAAGTTGAGCGCGCTCGTGTTACTAAAATCCTTTCCGATATCAAGAAGGAACAGGGTGATCTCAAATCCGCAACAGACATTTTGTGTGAGTTGCAAGTAGAAACATTTGGATCTATGGAGAGGAGAGAAAAGACAGAATTCATCTTGGCGCAAGTTGCATTATGTATAGAGAACAACGACTGGACACAAGCTGGAATCTTGAGTCGAAAAATCAGTACCAAATATTTGTCAAGAAAGCCGAAGAAGACCCCGGAGCAATTAGTAAAGGAAGCAGAGGACCGGGAAAAGAGAAGAAAGAAGGGAGAGGAAGTTCCAGAGCCAAAGGAGGATGATGTTACCGATCTCAAGTTGACATACTATGAGCAACAAATCACTTTGGCGAAGCATGATGACAAGTATCTTGATGCTTGCAAGCATTATAGACAAGTTCTCGATACGGAAGCTGTCGAAGAGGATCCTCAAAAGCTTCATTCCGTAAGTTTGGTACTTCCATCCCTCTCCAAAAGGTATCTAACATTCGCAGGTCTTGCAAAGAATAATCTACTATGTCATCTTAGCTCCTTACGATAACGAACAATCCGATCTCCTCCACCGCGTACACAAAGATACCCGCAATAGTCAAGTACCACTTGATGCCCAACTCCTCAAACTATTCACCGTCCCCGAACTCATGCGATGGCCCGAAGTTTCAAAGATATTTGGACCGCATCTCTGCGGTACTGATGTTTTCGATGTTTCTCAAGGTCAATCCGCCGACCCCAAGGCAAATAAACGTTGGGAAGATCTGCGCAAACGTGTTATTGAACACAACGTTCGAGTTGTTGCCAAATATTATACTCGAATTCAAGTGCCCCGATTAACTCAACTTCTCGATTTGACCGAAGATGAGACGGAGAAATATATTAGCGAGTTGGTCACTGCTAAGACTGTGTATGCCAAGATCGATAGACCTGCTCGAATCGTCAACTTTGCCAAACCAAGAGACGCGGATGATGTTCTTAATGAATGGAGTGGAAACATGAAGAGCTTGTTGGGATTATTGGAGAGAATCGATCATTTGATCACGAAGGAGGAAATGATGGCTCGAATTCAACCGGTCCAATCACCAAAGGGTTCAAAGACTGGGAAGGTTTAATGATCTTTTCTATTCTACCATTAATGATACCTACAGATTTGTACAATTAGTCTAGATTCTAAATGACATGAATCCTTTATGCCTCTATGTTTTCATCGCTATTGATGCTACTCTATTGACCCAGTATATATTCTCCATCCAATGATTAACTCAGCTCCTAAAACGGCAAATCCATATCCTCAACTCTTTCCTCCACAATCGGCTTCTTCTCATCCAAACACTTGATCATAAACCCCACAGCCACGTTCCCAAACTCCTTCCCCATCGGCACAAAATGTCCTCCCGGATGATAACATACCTCCCTCGTCCCCTTCTCACTCGCCTCTACCAAAGCCATACTCCTATGTTCCTCAACAACTGAATCCAAGCTCCCGATAACATGCAAAACCCGCGTTTTCAGAGGCGGGTTATAAAATGCGTTATATCCTTCATAAGGAGCATAGAACCCGGAATAGGAAATGCAGAACTTTAATGGAGGGTGATGGAGTTTGGATTTTAGGGTGGTGAAAGAGGAGGGGTAAGGTAGTGCCTCGGTGGGATTCTTAACCTGTTGGAGCGCAAATGCACTCTCGCGGTTCGATTCCAGGAGCGAGGCGACGAAATACGCAGCGCATGCACCTTGGGAAAAACCAATCACTCCGTCGATGCCTCCGGCTTCGAGGATGGTGGTGGCGATTGTGTCAAGACCTTTTTCAATACCGGCGTACCTCGCCCCGCCGGTTTCTCGTTTCCACCATCCGAATGCGTCGGTGGGCGCGAGGAAGGGGTCGCTGGAGGGGGTGTAGCCGGGGATGTCGGCGGGG